>PVKM010020361.1:0-23429 GCA_004027735.1 Carollia perspicillata | reverse complement strand
AGCCTCCAACAGGAAGGTCTACGAAGAGTCCACTTCCCTCACACAGTTGGAACAGGAACAGGTGTGGCTGGCACGAACAGGAGGAAGATGACACAGCTGGCTCGGTCGTACCAAGCTGGTTCTTACGCACCAGTCGTAAGGTGAAGCTAAGCAGAAGCTCCAAGGAAGTGGTGAACCACCCCGAGAGTGTCCTCGTCTCCACATCCCCAACACCAAGCACACAGGAGGCATGCCGATACCTGCTTTTTAAACTGAACCAGCAAAAATCAAATTCAATACCTTGATTCCTGAATTCCTGTGGGACATCTGGGTTTTCAATGATCTAGTAAGGGAGACACACGCAGGACAATTAGTAGATTCAGGCAAGAAGAACCCCGACTCTTAAACAATGCAAAATTCTCGGAAACAAAATGTCATCTTGAGTGCACAGGGCTCAGTTAGCTCACCTAAACTCACCCTCCAGGTCCTGATAGCATTTCATTATTCATGGTATTTATGAAAAGATATGTCTGGAACTGAGCTCCTCAGTTGCAAAAATAATTCATTCAAGAGTCCAGAAACTTCCTGGGAGGTTAAGCCCTCTGGTACACTTTACCGTTCCAGGGTGCTGAGCTGTGGCTGAGGGTAATAAGCTAAATAGCTGAGTTACCTCTGCACAGACAGGAATATTCCCAGGGTCACAGGCCACACTCTGATGGGCACCTAGACAATACAGACTCTTTCTTAGTCATAGGGATGAGGTTTCTGGACTTCAGAATCCAGGTGCAAAGATGATGGCTGGTCAGAAGCACCAGCTTCCTCTTTGGTAGGGGAGCACATTAACTTGCAACTATCTGACCAGACCAACCCCTGTAGGCTGCTGCTTGGTAGACCCAGAACCATCAAGGGAACACAGAACCTTCAAGGTAGGGGGAACAGGAAGGGAAAGATATTTATCAGTAGTTAGATGGACTTCCCATTGCAAGGAGAATTCAGTGACTACAGAGCCTCCCACGTCTTAGCACTGGGAGGTAGTAAGTGGGCATTTTCATGCTAATTTCCTACCAGACACTTGGCACTGTTTTTTTTTTTTTAAATTTGTTTACAGGCACATATTTCTACTATTCTCCGTTCATTAATTTGCAAGCTCAGCTGCTTCCACACATTCCTTGTGAAATGCTATGTCAGTGTCTACAGCTCAGTACATGGCAAAATACAAGTTAAAAACAACATTTTCTGGAAGAAACACATTTGAATCATTTTTAAGGACCGGAGAACCAACACCACCTACCCCTACCCGTAACCAAGTAGCATCTTTTTCTTTTCAAAGTGAGTGAATTTCAATTTAACAATGGCTTTTGTATTTAAATAATTCAATGATAAAGCTTGATCGTAACTTGGGGTTTCTGAGGATGCAAAATCAAGTTGTATAATCTGTACTTGGAAGTGAAGTGGGATGTGCGTAGACAGTAGGTTGAAGGTACAGTTCATGCGAATGCTTTTGGCATTCTAGATTAATTTTCTTTCCATTATATTTAAGTCTTCCTAAAGCTGAGATGGCCTGCAATGTCTTTCCAGCGATGGGTCATGCTACACACCACACATCGTCCCCACTTAAAGGTAAGTGTCCCTCTATGGGAGAATACATAGTCCCCTCGGAGGGGACCTCACCATTCCTATGGACCATTCCCCTTTAATAGCTTTTAAAAAATAGTCATTCTTAGGTGGCAAAAGTTAGTCTTTCTAGTACACATCACAAGTACTCAAATATTAGCATATTGCGAACTGTATCTTTCTGGGACATGGAAACATCTCCGGGGACTGTGTGAGTAATAGAAAGGAAGTAACAGGAAACACTAATTTTCCACGTAGTTTGGGATCTTGCCTCCGGTTGGGTGAGTCCAGATGGTCAGTGATGAGCTGGACCGGAAGGCTGATTAGCCACACAGTACACAGGACAGAGGCAGGTAGCCCTTGGGTTTGGCGCTGCCCTCTGCAACTACAGCTGTTACCACCCTTAAAAAGAGCAACAGGAGCTGAAAGGCTGAGCCATTTGAAACCTGATACTCTCCCACTAAAAAATGTAAACATAAGATTAAATGACTAGTATAATTGAAATCACTTTGAAACTACAAAGTTTTATTTAAATATTTCCTCACAAAACATTAAGATATCAGTACCATTACAGTATTTCATCATACTGCCATTTAGCAAAGATTAAATATGACTGTATATTAAACACGAAGATTCTCACCATCTTAGGTTCATTTCCATTATGAACATATTTTTCTCTTAGATGTTTCCTACTTATCGATTTGAATTTTTTAAACTAATAGTGCCACACCACACCACAATATTAAACTGCTAGCAAAAATAATTTTAACAAGGGTTATGCTAATATAATAAAAATACCTAATATTAAAATAGTTACGTTTTTAATAGAAAGTTGGGCTTTGGATATAGCAAACACAAAAGGGAAAGTCGGTATTAACTTTTCTGTGATTAGTGTTGTCGTTTTCTTAACACGAGCTGCTGGAATTCACATTAATAACCTGGGCTGGGATTCTGGAGAACGGAGATTTCGTCGTCGCTCTTTCATGGATAAGCTCATTAGTGTCAGATTTCCATTTCTGGGCTTCTGGGCTTCAGCTTCCTCATTTTTTTCATGAGGAATAAAAGAATTTGAATAGATAATCTCAAAAGTTCCACTCAATTCCATGTTTTTCTAAAAATCACATAATTATTGAAGTTACAAATTAGAAATATTCCAAGTGAAACATGGAATCTTAATTTCTGTAAAATTAATTTCTAAGTTAGTTCAGACTGCCACTGAGATTTTCTATTCTAAAAAATAATATAGTGTTCACTCCAGAATATTTCCTGTGGATTTTAAAAGAACTTTAAACTGAATTCTACAGAGGCTGATCTAAAAAAAAAAACAATTTTGAAGAGGAATCATCTCCTCATTAACATTCCCAGAAGATAATTTATACAAGAAAACAATTACATTTACACTTTCCCAGGAACAATCTGTTCGAGTTTAGAGCAAAAGCTCTCGGAGGGTTTGATGCCAGAAAGACGACCCATCCAGCTTGACCTTGACAGCACCAGCAGGGGAAGGAGACCTTTAGCCACAATCTTTTAGTTCACAAAAAACCCCACATCTACCAAACCTCAAAGCATGTAATTAGTTTGAATTTACTTCTGGTATTTGTTAATATGTCACAATACTTTTATATAAGTTATTTAATCTGAGAATTTAAAAAAATGATTTACAAAAAAATGTGTTACAAAGGATTTTAAAATAACTTAAAAAATCACAGAAACTGTAAGAAAAAAACAACCCTCAAAGCTTTGGAGTGAAACACGAAAATATATATTTAAGGAGCTTAACTTATACACATAAACGTTCTTCCAAACCAAACCAGCCCTTCCTATTGTTTCAGTAGGGAGCAGCCCTGGCAGGGGGTGGGGGAGGGGGACATGTGGCATGGAGGGACATGTAGGATGTGGGACACGCAACATGCAGTGACACACAGAGACAATGGCAAGACCGTGATGAACGTGTGGAGATCGCAAGGCTCACCGTATTCTCCTGCCTTTGTCGTAACTGTAAAGTCAAGTCACTCAGCATTTGACTGAGAGTGGCCCGCACAGCAGTGTTTATACTACGCTGGTGACAGCTACATGTGTATGTCTCAATGCACACCTGGTAAAGAAATAAGATAGCAACATACACACTCCGTAGACAGCAGTTTATTACCAACATGCTTTGGAATTGACCAGAGAGGATATGAAATCCCTCTTAAGTGGAAAGTCAGCCTGATTTAGAACTAGTTATCCACGAGTCCTACACGTATTTAAAATCCCCGGGCACTTATGTTTTGGCCATGTAGGAAAAGTATTATTTCCCCAAAGATTATCCCTCTTAGAAACTTATTCTTCTGAGCGCCAGAGGAGAATGCAACTTAGTAGTTTTTAGATATGCCAAATAATTTATTAAC
This sequence comes from Carollia perspicillata, assembly GCA_004027735.1. Classification (NCBI taxonomy): domain Eukaryota; kingdom Metazoa; phylum Chordata; class Mammalia; order Chiroptera; family Phyllostomidae; genus Carollia; species Carollia perspicillata. Next base: position 19,446 of record PVKM010020361.1, on the reverse strand, counting down.
GCCTGTGTTCGGAGGTAGGGGGCAGAGGGTTAGTGAATGAAACCCTGTTTTCTGCTGTATAAGCGAGTTTGATCTCGGATTAACTCTCTCATTGTTCTCCTGTAAACTTGATAAACGTGGATGTCTGCTGTGTACTGGGCGGCAGGGCTTCCAGGGAAACATCCCCTGATTACTAAGCTGTATCTGAGCTGGGAAAACTGGCAATGAACTTTAAAATCTGGTGAAGAGTCACAGGTCTGAGGTTCCCTGAGTGACTTGCCATGGGTCACGTCCTCTGAGGGCGCTCCGCAAGCTCTGCTTGGGGACTTACAGAGATATTGGTTCCTGTGCACAGAGACCCTTGGGTAACACAGGTCTGAATTTCTTGGGTACACTTACATATGAATTGTTTTAAACTTACGGTATTGATAAATATAGTACAGTACTATAAATGTATTTTCTCTTCCTTGTGATTTTTATTATCATTTTATTTCTCTGACTTACTTTATTGTAAGGATATAGTATGTGATACATATAACACAGAAAACATGTGTTAACCAATGTCTACCTTGCTGGTAAGCCTTCCAGTCAATAGTAGGCTATTAGTAGTTAAGTTTTGGGAGAGCCAAAAGTTTATACGTGGATTTCCTATCGCATGAGGGGGCAGTGCCCCTAACTTGTGAGCTGTTCAAGGGTCAACTGTAGGTGAAACATGTGATTCCTAAGCCAAGGTGACTGCCCTCATCTTCTCGCTCCTAAGCTGACATCTGAGAGCAAGAAATACCCTCCATACTGGTGTGAGGCCCCCCGTGAAAGACTAACACCTGCCATTGACCTGTGCCTGCTCCCTGTGCTACATCCTGCCGAGGGAACATAACGCCAGCTGTGGCCTTTTTGGGTCTTGTGAGTCTGAATGTCTGGTGGAACCTGAGGTGGCTCCCCGATGGCCGCAGCCTGGAGAAATCCCAACTTGAGGGGAAGAAAGTCCCTCACTCGAAGACGACAATGCTCAGTGACGTGATTTCTCAGGTTTTATTGCCTCTAACTTCTCTGAAAGGTGTAGGGAGGGGCCTGACCACAAACACATGCTTTAACCTGGCCCACCTTTTTCTCCATAAGGTATGCTACCTTCTCACTTTCCCCAGTGTACTTAGACCTACGGAAAGAAAAGAAGGGGTGCAGGTCCCTAAATTGCTTTTCAAGGAATAACTCCAAGATTATCTATGTTGAAAATACTGGTCCTCACCTAAATGTCAAACGGAATTGGATGACTGATAACTGAGATGGGAGACAGACTAAATGATAACCCTTGATGCTGCTAATGCTTAAGCCAGAGTTTCCACCAGGCCTCCCTATAATCACCCTGTTGGTAAAATTAACTAGGTAAAAGTAAGTATCTTCTAACAGTTTAATTTATCTCCCAACAAATGCTTTCTATTCTAACAGAGTATTTAAAACTTAAAAGTTTTTTAGAAGTTGGTTTGGATTTATTCATTTTAAGTGAAAAAAGTAAGAGCAAGTTCCAAAATACTTATTTTTCAAACTACCATTTAGGGCATGTTAATTTCAAATTCATTTTCTCAAGTGATCATGGATTGTAATGTACTTGAAGGTACCACTTCCACATACTTAGAAAAGAAGTGTTTTAATCCAGAAAGGCCTTTACTTTTGCATGTGATTAAATAGTTTAAAAGCCTTGAAAGTATGTCTAAATGAGTGCAGTGTCTCACTTTGATGAAACCAAATTCTCTACAGTTTAATTAGGCACTCTAGTACTATTATTACATCAAAATTCAAGTTTCCTTTAAAGCTTATATTTTCCCAGGAAATCTTTATAACTGTTGATCTTTCAAGTCTCTAAGCTTAAACTTCAGGAGAAATGTGACGTCTATAAGCCTTAAGGATAAAAGAGTAGCTATCTTGAGAGCTGAACTACACACTTTATATTAATATAAACACAATTCTGCTGAACACTAAGAGCCATAGCTGCTACAAAAACCTTCCTTTAAAAATCACATCAGTCACTTTCGACCCATGAAAGACAGCACACGCGAGGGACTGGATTTTAAGTAGCACTAACAGTGTGCTGTGTACAGACAACTTCCCTGGTACCAAATGGACTTCTTGAACTTTGAATCTCCCCTCCACTCTCAGTGGTTAGAGGTATAGCCATGGAAATGACCTACTGCAGGAGGCATTTTATTAAGGGAAAGGGCAAACATGTTTACTCTGCTTTAAAAAAAAAAGGATTCATCTATAAAGCTCATCCTGCCAAAGTTGGGAGTATAAATACTGCATGTGAAAAAAAGGTATCTTTTAAATATAAAAATGAGCATGTGTGTGATAATCTTGCTACCCAGAAGAAATGCTTTCAGCTCTCCTGACCTGTTCTAAAGAAAAGTTTCTTACACTTATTATAGTAATAAAAAAATGGTAAGGTTCATAGAACTAGGGATTCAATGATAAACCTGGCCACTGTATTAAAGGCCAATGATTTTTTACTTTGTGAATGTTCTTCATTTGTTACTATGGGGCAGTGCTAAAATGAGCACATTGAATCAGAGAAGCCAAGAGAATACCAAGTCCAAATGCAGGCTGAGTTTCTGAGAAAGGGCTCATCAATTTCTTTTCATATCTCCAAGGTCACTTCTACACCCCATGCCCTTTGCTTTCGTAGTGTAGAATTGACATTAAAAAGCCTCAGTCCTGGACCTCTGCCTGAGGCTCAAAGGACCAGGTCCAATACCTTGTGAAAAGCCACAGGCCCCTGATCGTCAGGGAATGCACGAAGACACAGGGCAGTGAGGACTTTCGTAATGGACATTTTGATCATTTCATGCATTTGTGGACATCCAGCTTTACGGCATGCTAAACACAACTGAGAGCAAAAACAAAGTGTTAGTGAAGCAAAACAAACCCAACAGCAGAATGAAAAGAACACAAAAACCCAAGTCTGCAAGCCATTCATAGCAATAAAAGCTGTATGTCATCGAGTAAGTAGACTGATAAATAACAGTACTAGGTTATACCCAGGGTGGAATCACTATTATTATATATGAAGGAGCAAAGTGAAAGGTAGCAGATAGTCAATATTGGTCAAGGTGATGAATTTTAAAATAGCTTCCACAATAGCAATTTGCTTAACTTTGCAAAATGCACGTGAGCTTCACTTTTTTAAACTATGCATTTACCGTCTCTTTCCTATGTGAGTGGGGTTAGTGGCACATCTGAATGATGCTGAGTAGTAAGTTCCATAAAGAGAAGAGCTAGCAGGTTTTCAACTACAGCATTTTTACAGAGATAAAAATAATTTATCTCCATAAAAAGAAAAAGGATTTGAGATTAAGCTACAAGAAAGCAGAACTGTCTTTTATACAGGGAAGACTATGAATGCTTTATTTACCACATTAGAACCAAGGAAAATTTTGATTCACACTACGAGTTGAAGTGAGATGTTGAATCACAATGACAACTCAGTGACTGGGCTAATTCCAGGTGAACAGCAGTAACAGGTGGGTGTGCAACAAGAGGCACTTCAGGAAATGGGTCCCGCTGATGCAAACACACAGGTGCACACACACAGGATGAGCTCAAAGTCTGAGCACCGAGCTCGGGTAGGGACATTTGCTGGCTCTCCTTTTGGATCTCACTTAAAAGGAAATTCTTAAAGTGCCAGGGCATGCATGGAAAATGCTGATTGTCACTTCCCTCTTTCTCGTCCATGTTCTCCTTGGCTTCACTGACATTAAGTTGGATTAAGACACCTCAACCCATCAACTCCTGCACCTTCTCAGGCAGAACCTTCTTCTGGGTCTACGCAGGTGCTACTGAACTCCAGCGTCTGCCCTCTGAACCAGCGCAAAAGGAAATAGAGAGGGCCTCTGCATTCCTCTGTGTATCTTCTAATTCCAAATAAGTTTTTCAAGAGCCATGCAAGTCAGAGATTAAAGGGAAGTGTGGAAATTTCTTGCAAAACAACCAGGTTGCTCAAAGCCCAACTGGCAGTAAATAGCCAAAGAAAAGAAAACTCAGAGGAGTCAAACCAGAGTCAGTAAAGAGACTGGCCCGCACAGAGGAAAAGAAAGGGTTTCCAGAAGGGAAAGTGGAAAAAGAAGTGGGATTTCCTTACTCCAGTGGCCTCGGCTAGTTTGAGACCATGGTCTGGCCTCTTCTGGCCACTTCTCTTGCCAGGAGGTAGCCTTACAGAGAACTTAACAAATAAGATGCTTCCAAGAAAAACGGCTCCAGCCATCTATATACTTTTCTTCTGGATTATATCTGGAGACTATCTGCTCCTTAATTGTAGAATACTTTATTTGAGGTATGCCTCAGAAATAAAAAATACTTTATTTGAGGTATGTCTTGAACTAAAAAAAAGAAGGTGCCATTGAACATTTCAAGAGTTGTAAGACATCTCAATTTAAAAAATACTTTAATGACAACTAGAATTATTAATTGAAATCTCTGACAGCAGGTCTTGACCTCACTGTTTTTGAAGCTCCGTGGAGTAACAAGTGGAACTAAGGAAACTGAACTCCAGATCCCCTGATGGTCACATAATGCTCGGAAAAGACAAACTGGGCATCGATACAGAAAGATACCCAAGAAAGTGGCATATGCCTAATGGTCACTTGAATCTATGGTCACAAAAAAGGGTAAAATTCATCAATACTTCTGCTTCATGTGTAATAATACCATACAGCCATTTTCAATTAAATGCCTTGGTAAAGGTCCCAGGTGGGTAAGACGCCTAAGAATTTCAGCCCTTTGCCAACATTATTGTAAGAGTCTACCGACATTGTCTAAGATGGAGGTTACCAGGAAGCAATAGAGCACTGTGGTCAACAGCACATATTTGAGATGTAAACAGTCTGGATTTGAATGTCTAGCCATAGAACCTTGGATAAGCAAATTAACCTCACTTTCCTTGGGATTCTTTATCTAGTTCGGTTGTGGTAAAGATTGAAAGATGCTTAGTGTTTATGGATAAACCCTAAGGACTCAACTATTAGTAGCTACTATTATTAACAAGTGTTTTGGGATTGAGCAGTGGGTGGATTGGTGACATGAAAGAGGAAGGTCCCTGAAAGAGTCTTAAAGAATGAAAGAATGGTCTTTGAGACGGAATTTGCTTAACCTGACAGCATGCCATGGAACCAAAGAGTAGAAGTTTCCCATAAGTCAAAAAGATCAAACCAGAAAATACACATTTACAAACTAGACTTTCTCACTTTGAGAAAATCCCATAAAGGAATCTTTAGCAGGCATGAGAATATGCCCCAAATCTTTCTAATGAAGCAACATCATTAACCATCTTCAAATTAGCTTCATAGAGCTTCTGGGTACAGTACCGTCTTTTCCTTAACCCTAAGACCTGGGCAATTGTTATTCCCACAGCTTTTCCCTCTATCAAGATAACTAACCTTGGAAAACTCAACATATCTGCCTATCTGGGCATCATAGGAAGAGAAATCTCGGGCCTAGCTTTCAATCAAAAAAAGAGAAGAATTATGTATCCATAATGGAATTTTACAAATGACAATTCATAAACCTGGACAAAAACATGTTGAATATTTCATAATTCCCCATTTCTAAATTTGGTGGTATTTCTAATTCCTCCTGTATCACAGAAGACCCTTACTGAAAAAACTTTCATTATTGCAGTTTAATTAAGCAAGTTAAGTTAGATGCACACAATTGAAGGCTGCTGCCCTCTTATTTACATTTTAAATGCTTAATGATCCTTGTATAGTTTCAGCCATACCTGGGGGAAAACAGCCTCATTTTTCATACTCAAGTACACATCCCGTTTCCTGATCAACAGATTTCAGGCTGAGCACTGTTGTTGCGTCACGGTCAATGCAGGCCAGAGTATGAGAGAACAGTGTCTGGGTTCTCCCCTAATGTTTCCACGGCAGCTTTAAATGGTTTATTTTACGGTGTTTTTTAAAATGAATTATTTCCCTAGCTGTATTAAAGGTGACAAGAGGAGAAAAGGTCATTTTTTTTAAAGTGAAAGACTTATCTTTATGAAAACTTCAGATACAACCAAGAAAGCTTCCTGGAGCTAAGGGGTAGTTGGAGGCTGAAATGTCCTGCTTCAGAGATAGAGATGCGAATTTCCGAAGGCGAACTTAGCAGGTGAAAAGCACCTGAGAGAGTGCAAAAATCAGTGGGTGTCAGGAAGTCCACAGAACACCATTATTTTTTATGGCAATAGAACTCTCTGTTTGGTGATGAAAAAGCTTTTCTTAAGTGATTTCTGTGAAGAAAACCCGAAGGCTGTAAGCTATTTTGCAAATTCAAAAAGATATATGAAATGAAAGCCTGTAAGAAAGATGTTCACTCCTATCTCATGTATCTGATGTAAACAATGATTTCAGATGATTCCACTGTTATCCTCTCTTAAACTACCTATACATTATTCATTTAACAATCTAATATTTATAACTACTGATCCATATACTTAGATTTATAAGTTCTTGTTATGCTGTTCATATAAATAGACCCACCCCATGGTCTTCTTATGCCAGATTACATAAATATGGATTGAGTGTGGGACATTTCCCTTCTTTTCTAAAGGCTGACCCTGTGTCTCATTGGTGCAAACACATACTCAAAAGAACAGTGCAATGGCCCTGTAGTAGAACCAGCTGTTAAAGCCCTTGAGAAACACGTTTGGTATGTATCAAATACTGACAAATGGGAAGGAGAAAGTGTGACGGTGATTTGGCAGGAGAAGAAGATGAAAGGCAAGGGGGATTAGAAGAATCAAAAGCTTGTACTTATTGGGGGGTCGCCATGGAGAGGATGCTGCTGCTAGGTGGGGACTCCATACTTTCTGGGGAGGCCTGATTAGCCACGGCAGAGGCAAGGCAGCTGTCACCTGGGTGTCAGCCGCACATGATCTTTAGATCTCATTTTAATGAGATCATGCCATATTTACTTGTGGCAGTGCTTCTCAAACTTTAATATGCATATGACTCATAGAGGGTATCTGATAAGACAGATTCTTATTCTTTAGTCTGGGTAGGGGCCTGAGGGGCTGCCCATGCATTTGGTGGGTGGACTGCACTTGAGGTCTCAGAGCACAACGGCAGATTTCAACATGGCTTTACAACGAAGCTTGCCTGCAGGGAACAGCAGCTACCAGAGCGGTGATTCTCAACTTGACTTCTACTGTAGAATCATAGGGGGTAGGCGGGCTGTTACACAGTTTTCATGCCTAGATCCTCCAAGACCAAAAACTCAGAAATTCTGGGGCAACCCTAGGCTTCTTACCTGTGCTACCACTTCCTAGGTGATTCTAATGTGCAGACTTCAACGCGAACCACTGACTGAGAAGTAAGGACTCTAAAGCTTTGCCGCTGTAAGTATCCCAGAGGTCAGGAGAGTAAAGAGGAAAGGTCAATGTTCAATCAAGTAACTACTAAAAATAGTCAACCTTCTGCAGGAACCTAGGCAACCTTTGGTTAAGCCTACCTCCTGTTCTGACCTTCAATCACTGTCAGTTGTAAACTGAGGCATATTACTCTCTTAATAAAGAGATGTATTTTAAAGAGGAAAGGCAGGATGAGTTTAATTTCAACATTGCATCTGCAGGGTATTCGTGCCTGAACATGGTTTGTGGTGAGGGATGGGTGGCCCCCAAGGGTGGGCCGTCCAAGCCAGCTAATGACAGCACGTGTGGCAGGTGTCACCCACTGCTCTTGCATCTGATTCGACCACTTCCTAAAGCCTGACTTTTGGAAAGTTAGTGAACCTCTCTCCGTGTCACCTTGCTCACCTGCAAAATATGGATAACACTATTCCTGCTTCACAGTGTCGTTATGTGACTTACAGGATTTAACACAGTTAACATTCTTAGAACAGTGCCTGCCAGAGGGTAAATGCTAAATACATGTTAGGTGTAGCTAAAGGACATGCTCTCTGAGTGTATATATTGTCTCTTGCCAGAACAAGTGATGTTGTATGTTTTTGAGGCTCCTTAGAATTACTGACTCTGAGAGGGAATGGCCACAGAGAGCCCAGGGCGGGAGCTAAGCCTGGGAGAACCGTGTTGAGGTGCAGCCTCGTCTGATGAATAAAGGCTCGGCATTCTCACCAGCAGGAGGAACACTCTCCAGGGTGTGTCTTTTGGTGGCTTTTTGATTGGCGCCGGATAGAGCGACCTCCTGGTGGGGGCAGCTGTAGTGCTCATCATGCTCACAAACCACTGGGCCTCCCTCAGTCGACCGGCACGTAAACGTCCTTACCCACGGCCAGGCAGGAGAGCGGGATTCTTCCTCTTTTGAAGGTGATGTCTATGCCAGGTCTGGAGGGGCCATTCTGCACATTGCCATATATCAAAAGCGCTTTGAGCTGGTGACTCTTGTGCTCATTAAAAAGCAGTCTCCTTATCCCCGCTGTACTGGAGAGTCTTCCAGAATGTCCAGTCACCACAGCGAGTGGTGGATCTTAAAGAGGCTTGGGAGAGGGGCAGCCTAAGTCACAAGTCCTGCCACAGACAGGGAGGTGGGAGGATCCTCCCGTGAGTCTGAAAGTATCTTCTGGGAGCCTGCACATTGCAAAGGGAAGGCCACCACTCTCAAACTCAGGATGAAAAGCTTATATTTAAGATCTTTACCAAGTTCTTCTTCCTTCAGAGAAAGACTTCCAGGCCTTTATCATGAACGGTAAGTCAAAGCTACCACTGGAAGTAATAGGTTTTCCTGTGATGGTCTCACCCCTGCTTCGTTACCTGCACACGGACAAACTCTTTTCCAAGCAGGAAATCTCAGAGGGCTCAGGCAGGATGAGAAAGGGGAGTGAGCTTGCTACTGTTCTCTCGGGAAGCTGGCCCATCGGTGACCCATCCTTTCAGGGTCATGGCCATAACATTACTGAGTGGTAACTTGGACACCACCATCAGCCTGGATTTCCATAATAGCACTGACGGAGCAATTACTGTGTGGCCAGACCTGCACAGAAAGCTATTTACACGGTTGCTATTTTTTTTGTCCAATTGGCACAACCACGCTGTGGGATTGGCTCTGTAGCACAGCTTTTACAGAGAACTGCCAGAAGCCAGGGCAGTATCCAGGGCAACGTGCTGGGGGCGGCCGAGCTGCATTTACACCTGACTGTGGCACTCCAGAGCCCCTGCTTTTACCTCCAAGCAGCAGGCTTGTGTCTCTCTTGGGCTGAGATTTTCTTCAAAAACAAAAAGGTTTCCTTTTTTTCTTCTAGGTTTTGGCAGAGATGACCGTGCTTAGCTGTTTCACTCTCTCCGGACAGGCCTGCTGAGTCCTTACTCCGGCACCCCAGTACCCTCAGGGAACACCCTTGACTTGGGTGGTCCATGGCAGCGCGTATCCAATGTTCAGGAATTACACCCCCAATCTTTCAGATTCTTATTCAAACACTGGTTCCTGCAAGGACGATAAAGGCAACCTCCTCCTCCTCGCCAGGGACAGCCAGGGCTTCCTGGTGGCCCTCCCCACAGCTTAGGTTCTGTAACAAGCTGTGCCTTCTACCACCAGCCCCAGGGGACCTGCTGGACAGTGTCATGCTACGCTTCCCTCCTCGTCCATCCCACAGCGAAGGACTAATGAGCCCGCCTCTTACACGTCACCCTTGTTTCTTGCTGTGATCAAAAACTACATTTGTCATTGTAAAAGCAACGGGGCACCTAAAATAGTCAAATTCTGAGAAACAGAGAGCAGAATGGTGATTGCCAAGGGCCGGAAGGGTAAACAGTGAGGCGCTGCCATTCAATGGGTGTGGAGTTTCCACTACGTGAGACAAGTACGCTCTAGAGATCCACGCCCCAACATTGTGCCTACAGCTGACGTGACCATATTGCACATGCCAAGTTTGTTAAGAAGGCAGATCTCATTCTAAGTGTTCCGACCACAAGGAAAGAAAAAGTGAACTTGCAAGTAATAAGAGTACTCATAGGTAGCACTTAAAATTCAATTTAAAATATAGTGATAGCTGTTCTCTTTCTTTACCTATACGGAGTAAAACATGTAAGTATGTTAAAGAAAAGCGTCCTTTCCATGTGTATAAATACACATTTGAGAGTTGATTTATATTGTAGTGAGAGGTCAGCTAATTATCTGCTTCTTTCTATTTTGATAGACACATAAAAACATTACACATGCTCAATAATTCTTTCTTGATTTTCCCCTTTTAATGGCACGCAATTCTGTAAAAGCCTACGAACTGGCCAATATAAATACTCACCCACGTGAGGTGATAGGTATGTTAATTAGCTTGATTGTGGTGACTACTTCACAGTGTACACATATATCAAAACACTGAGTTGTACAGCTTAAATGTACACATTTATTTGTCAATTATATCTCAATAATGATGAGGGGAAAGGATGAAAAAAGAAAACCTGCCCAAAGTGCTTAGCATCTACCTGGTATCCTCAATAATAGTAATCATTATTTTAAAAACAAAAACTCATGAGCACTGAGAGGCTTTCTTTTCCTCCATAATTTCAGAATGCAGAGTATCATTGCCTTGTTAAGGTCTGAATGTGCACTCTTGTCAAAATATACAAATCCTAAAGATATTCTTTTAAAGAAATTGAAGAAAAAGTACTCTAAGTATATTAAAGTACAGTTTTGGAATGATGAGGTTTCCCAAAACCAAAGGTTTATGCCAGACAGTCAAGAGGCCAAGTTTTCTGTTGGACACACTCTTGGAGTGAAGGAAGGTGCTATTACTCTAGGCTGCAGTACGGGCGGAAAGGGAAGGCTTTCCAGTGATAGCTACAAAATGCATTCATTCATTGGGGTTTAGGAGACAGGAATGGAATTTGATCAGTAAACATCTCTCTAAATCCATACTTGTTTTTTTTTTTAAATAACTTAAAAAAAGAGTCGAATACTTTTCGGTTAAACTTAGGGGAAATAGACTAAGAATGTATCTGAGATGCAATGTGGCAAAGTTGGGAGAACCAGTACTGTTATTTCCAGGGTTAAAGCCCAAAGTTAAGCAACACAGAGCATGCAGAGCACCGTGATTCAGGACGCTGGACCACACAGCCTGCTTCCCGCAGGTCCAGTCCTGAGTGGAAATTCCCCACACTCATGATCAGGGAAGGGCTCACCCCACTGCTGGGCTCTGCTCCACCCCAATATCTATGCCAGCTGGGGTAAAGCAGCTGTAAGCAAGCAGCACAAACGCGGGTGCACTCAGGGCCTCGGGGGCCTCAGACACTCACCTCCGCGATCTTCAGCACAGCACTGCCATTCAGGTCAAATGTCGGGGTGTAGGTTATGCAGAGTAAAACCTTTACAAACAAGGGGGTGAGGGAAGAAGGAAGAGAGAAGGGGTTAAAACTTTAGAAAGGAATTTTTTATTCCACATGGCCTCTGTGCAGTCTTGTTGATGACTCCTTTGTTCGTTGCTTTATCGAGGATGTTGTTATTCCACCCACTGCTCTCTAATTAGTGGTCACATATTGTCCAATAGAACGGACAAATGCTTTAAAAGTAAAGGCTGCTGCCCTTACCCCAGAGAAGGACCACTCACTGCAAGACAGGCCAGAAATAGCATCCCTCAACGACTCCAGGAGGTCTGTTGAATAATATCGAAAACCAAATGGCCAGCCTCAGTGCTGGGCACTATAGTGAATGATCTAGATTTCTTTTTAAATATGTGCCATTATTATTGTCCTTATTTTACTGATAAGGAAACCAATGCTCAGAACAGTTAAATTAGCTGCCCAGGATCACTCAGAGAGCCAGTTGTATAGCTGAGCTTTGAAACAAGTAACCTGACTCCATGCCTTGAACCACTCTGCAATACTCCCTCTGCTTCTTCCTAGACCCAAGCATTACTGTAGTTTTCTGTCCCTATCCCCTTCCCAAATCCACAGGGGATTAGAAATTGTTTAATGGGCACTGTCCTCTTCCCTCCTGGAATTTCCCTCAGGATGCTGCCCAGGATTCCCTTATTCTCCAAGATCTCTAGACAGCAACTCGGTGACATTTACAAGATCTTTAATGACCATTAAAAATTTCACTTTCTACTTGTAGAGCTATTAGAGAAAAGATCAATGAAAGTCTGTGGCATTATAAGAATTGCTTCCAATTTCAGAGATAAGATGCCAGACTCTCCCCCATCCATTTGGCTTCTGACTCTGCGACTTTGCTCGCTGGTAGCCTCACACATCAAAGTGCCGGTTTCTGTTCCTTGGTCCCAAACCCAACAGCCATGTCCTGCCCGCACCTTGGCCTGTTGGTGTCAGCTTTCAGAGAGTGTCTTCCATCTGGTCCTGCCCAATTCATGCAAGAGCACTGAAGCCTAGCAAATTTACTGAACACAGGCTATATACCTCATCAGCACATCAAAAAGTGCAATTGTGGATGGGACAAGGAATCTCTCCTAGTATCTCCTTCTGAGTCACCAGCCAGGCCAGTCCTAGGAGAGCAAATACGAGGTCTGCCTAGAAGGTATCCAGCCATGTAATATGAAAAATAGAGACATTTATTGAAGAAGATACAAGATACAAGAAACACTGTACATAGGACAATGACACTTCAGTCCCCGTCCAAGTAGGGGAGTTCACTCTTGGGACCTCACACAGTTCTTCTAATTGCCATCAACTGCCCCATCGTATTTTGCTGAGTCTCATCAATGGTTTGACATATCTTCCCTTTCAAAGGTGATTTTAGCTTGGGGAAAAGCCAGGAGTCGCAGGGTGCCAAAACTGGGCTGCAGGGGAGCTGAGACACTTTGGGTGATTTGATGTTTTGCCAAAACAACTCTGCATGAGATGCGAGGCATGAGTGGGTGCATTGCATCACGATGAAGCTGCCAATCACCAGTTGCTCATAGCGGAAGTCATTTTTGTCATTTTGCATCTCTGCACTCATTGAATCATCCCCAAAAGACTTCTGAATCATCCGAATAGTTTCCACGGAGGAATATTCAAGCTCAATGCAAAATTTAATGCAGGTTCATTGCTCTACTCACTCAGTCATTTTTTAATGTGATGGTCACACAGGACACATGTTCACTCAGTGACTTCTACCACCCCCACTGACTAGTACAGTGAAGTCATCACTGTTCACACATGTGCATTCCAGTCCACTCTCCTTTGCTGCCAGATTACATCAATGTTGGGCAAACTGTTATTATATTAACAATGGCTGGACTTTTTCCAGACAGACCCATGTGTATGTATGTGATTAAAAAAGGAAAAGGGGGAAAGGGTTTGCCAAGGTTAGATAACTTAATTGCAGGCCTGCTCCTCAGTTTAAGGTGCCTAATACACAAGAATCAGCACCTGATAAAAATCATCCCAATGCCATACAGGCTGGAAGAGAGGGTTAATGGGAGCAACTGCTCTATGGCCTCATAGCAAAAGGCTTTCTTTTGTATGATGACTATCTTTGCAGGGTTGAGGTGTGATAGACAAGAAAATTGTGGACAGCAGAGTCACCAGGAATGGCCTGGGGAGAATCACATCTTGTAACACCGCTGTATTGGTTGTACCTTTGCCGGAAACCCTCCTGTCCTTGACTCCTCCTACGCTTGTTCCTCATGTCACTCATTTAGTTGGCTTCTTTCAGGTCTCAACTCACATGTCACCTCCTCAGAGTCAAGCCACCTTCCCCGTCACCCTCCCTAACACGGCCTCTATCACAGCTCTTTGTTTCATTTACCGCAGAGCACGTGCCAGCCTCATAAACTCATAGTTTGTTTACTTATTTATAATCTTCCCATTAGACTGTGATACTCACTGAGCATCTGAAAGTCCCCCGGCCTTTCTCACATGATTTTTTCTTGCTTTAGGGTTTTGCTGCTTTGCACGGCTTCCCTTTCCTGAGTGGAATTTTTTTTCCCCCACGCCCATGTGTATGGCAGGCAGGTGGGAGGAAATGAGAAAATGGCTGGTGGAGGTGGCGGTCTGTGCGTGTGGGGAGGTGCATGGGTCCACTGGGGTTCTTGGCTTTATAGGTATGCACAGGACTGACAACTGGCAATTCTTTACAGTATGAAAATAATGACGGTTAATAATATTTCTCACAGGACTGACACCGACTTTCTGCCTTCCTTCCCGTGTATATTCATACCAAGTGGACAAAAGTAGGTTTGAAATAAAACAATCAAAAACCCAGCCCAGCTTTCTGGGAGCAAGAGCTGCTTTTTGACGGCAGTGGCTGGAGGAAGCAGGAACAGTGCCCACGGTGGAGTCTTTGGGAAGGGTGCTGAGTGGGCAGGATCTGGTAATCAAGACCCTCAGGGAACAGGGGAGGCCTCACTGCCTCTGCCGCAGGGAAGCTGGGAGATGTACAGGGAGGCCTTGTGGCAAGAGTCCACAGCAAACAGGCTTCCTGCACCCACCCAACGCTGATTTTGTTCAAGAGATCTCTGAGGAAAGGCTTTCCACACCTGGTGCCTGGCCACCTAAAGACTCAAGTACCTAAAGACTCAGTGAGCTCTGTGCAAAAACTAAAGCACAGCTAACAATGATGAAAGGAAAGTGAAGCGCAGTAATGAAGCCAGCTCCTTAGGCTCACAGTTTGTTGTGCTGGAAGCACAGCAGGTTTTAATTACAGGGCTGACGGTGCCCACGGCCCCCCATGACTCACAGATATAAAAGGGCAGAGAGTGTCTAGCAAGGATGACACAGTGGACAGAAATGACTTACTAAAAATGCTAAATGGAAAACAGTTAATGTGCCCGGCACCTCACAAGCACTAATTTACTGAATTAAAACACAGCCTGGACGAAAGGCAACTTAGAGTGACGGCAAATTAATTTACAGTGTCTGACTTCCACTGCACATTGAAAGGGCAAAAATTTTAAATTCACATTCTGAGCACGTTGGCCTCAAGGCAAACAGGAACACCTAAATATCAAGGGCAATTCTATTAAAAACACACCCCTCACGGGGTCCTGAAATCACACTGACTACATTATCACTGAGCAGCAGGAACTGAGTGACGGATAGGCAGCATCTTGCAGTCTAGCTTGGCAGCACTGCCGCTATAAATGAGCTAAGAGGATCGGGGAGAGGAAGGCCCAACATCTTCAATTAAAGGGAAAATCATTACAAAGGCTGCACAATTCCCAATCACTAAAAATCAATAAGCAAAGAGCTACTATGTGCAAGAAGCAACCCCGCAATTTAAAATGTGTGTGGAAAACCTGGATAAAACAAATGAGACTGGAAAGGAGAAAATGAAGCTGATTTATTTTAAGAATTGGCACAAGTGGAAAAAATCTGGCAATTCAGCTATGCCAAAGAGAAGCCATAAAGTGCTTAATCTCACTGAAAAATTATTTACATGTAGAAAAAAAACATAGTCTATATAGGGTTTGGTACTGTCCAAGGTTGCAGGCATCCACCAAGGATGGAGGAATGTATTTCCCACATACAAGCAGTGGTGGGGACTGCTGTATATAATAACTTGGAAGGTTAGAAGGCATCATGACTGGAGAAGGGAGACTTTGCTGATGAGACAACATATGAGCAAGGCTAGAGAGCGGGCTAGAACCTTACTGCCCATCAGTTTAAATGCCCTATGGTAAGTGTTTTGTGTGCATTGTCTTAGGGCTGGTCAGGCCAACAGATTGCAGCTAAAAATAGTTGGCCTGAGGCACGTTGGAAATCGAAGTGATAAAGCAGACACTTTGTAAGATGTCGATGCAGCTGAAGACAGATTCCAGTCATTGCAGCGGAAATGGACTGACTGGGGTGCATTTGGCAAAGGGGTGCAGGGAATTCCCTAAGCAGAAGGAAACGGCCACTGCATTGGACACCTGGGTGTCATCCTGCCACGGTTCTCCCACCTGCTCTCTAACGCTCTATTCGGCCTGGCTAAAATCTCTCCTACCTCCTCCATCGCTGTGTTTCACAAAGCCTTGTATTAGGTATTAATGAAGTAACATATTTCGAAGAACAATGATATCCCTTGTTCAAAATGCATAGTACAGATATTACTGCTACAGATGTGACAATCACAGAACGGGCAGAAAATGTAAAAGGCTTTTTCTACAGCATTTATTTGGAGCAGTTTAGATATAATACTTAAATCTGTGCGCCCTCTCCATCCCCTTTGGATTCATAAGCTCCTTAGTATTGTAGTTGGGTCCGACTTGTTGATGCCCACCGCATTTACAGTGCCTTGCTGGGCCCTGGGGAGCCTGGTGAGTCCAGGCTCCATATCTCCTAAGCACCGCCCGCATGAGGAATCGACCTCAGGGAGTGTCAGCAGTCAGGAGTCAGTGGGACCGTGCACCTATGTGCTTAGTTATTATTGTAAAATGTGTGTAGCCAGCCCAGTTGAAAATTGTCCTGGGCATCTGAACGTCAGAGCTAGGTGGCATGACTGGCTAAAGGCCATTTCTGCAACCACACACTGAAGTTTCAGATGACCTGGTGAGAGCAATCAGAATTTGGTAAGTCTCCTTTCGGGATGTCCAGCCATCTGGTTGGATCTCACTCTGGACAGTGAGAAAACCACCTCCACTAAGCACAGGGTATCTCCCATGAGACTTCTGGGACATTCTCTTTGCCTGACACCTTCTGCTCTGCTCTGCTGAGAACCTGTCTTTGGCACTTAACATAGTAAATGGTAACTTGCCTAACATGTTTCAAAGATTTCATTTCTGCCAAAGTTCCAAATGAGTCCTTAGCAGGACCATTTCCAGGGAGTAAATAAGTGATTCTTGAACTTACTGGACAGCAACTGCCTGTCCACTTTATGTCTCTACCTGTGTGCTGTATTATTCAGGCTCCTCTTCATTTATGCAACAGGTATATGCTGAGGTGTTACCAGGGGTCAGATCTGGCACTAGGTGCTGGGCACAGAGTGAACAGAAAAGACCCTGATTCCCGATCTTGCGGGCTAACATACGGTTCTGAAGACAGCCATAACATAAGGGGCTATAATAAGTTGTTATGAGCACTAGGATTGGAAAAATAAACTGTGCGCTGGGAAAGCTTACCAGGGTCCCGGGCACAGCACACTAGTTGCGATGCTGTTTTTGTCTTTTCATGGAAGTCTTAATTTAATGTTTTGTAACTCATATAATTAATAAATTCAACTCAGGAAAGAAGACATGGGTTCCATCAAGAAGCAAGTTGATGTGGGGGAGTCACCAACCCAACTGCACATTGAGGACATGGGGGCACATTGAACGTGACCGTGTAAGGAATTCTTTTCCTCTCTCTTAAATTATTAAAATTATCTTAATTTATATATGAGTGCTCCTGAGGTGATTGCAGTTTCATTTTTCCAAATATCAGATGTTATTTATAAGTCAAAACAAACAAAATAGTCTACGAGAGCTCAGAGAAGCATCTAAGAATAGGAGTCAGCCCACAGAAGGAAGGCCTCGTCTTTCCCTGCACGGAGAAGAGCAGACTCCTGAATTCCTTAACGCCAGGTGCCTTTCAAACCCCAGCTCTGGTTCTGGCCGGAAGTTGAGCTGTGTTACTTAATGCACATTTCCTTCTCATGGTCTCTCATGGATATTGGCTGGAAACTCCATCAGAAGAAAAGTAACTGCACAATTCCTTCTCTTTAGAAACATTTCAGGTCTTTTTTACTCTGTCAAAGTCAGCAGAAACCAGGACAAAAGGCAGTGACAAGCCTCTCTCTTAGGTGCTCAGCATGGCCCACTGCCGTACGTGCAGGCTTGCAGAGTGAACGGTTGGAAGTGCACCTGGGCCATGAAACAGAAACAGATTCCTTCCCTCCCAGTCCGCCCACAGGCAACAAAGCAGGCTCAGTGTTCTGCAGAATGCCAGGGTGTATATTTTTAGAGTGGGGGCGGGGAAGTGTTACAAAGTACACATCTACAGTTTCAAAAAACATTTTCTTCTCATGTTCCTTTTAAATGTGGATGCCCAAGATAAGCATTGTTTCCATCAAAGGCCCTGTGCCTCAACACTATAGACCTTTGGGGTCAACTGATTCTTTTTGTGGGAGACTGTCCCACACACTGTAGGAGGTTGGGCAGCATCCCAGCTTCCACCGTCGAGATGGCAGTGGCAGCCACTGGTCCTTAGCCACGCTCCAGAGACCTTGGACTGACGGTGGCAATAGGTAGTGAAGCTACAACCCAATCTTTATTTAGATCCAAAAACAATAAACCAAATTATTGTATTGCCTAAAAATTTCCATCACTCTTATCACTTAAATTGACTAACCTTAGGCTGAGATAACAGGTAATCAGAAAGATCACTTCATCTGGCTCAGTTTGCCGAAATAGCTATTCTGAGAGAGATTCTTAGTCAGTAGAAGATTTGCCAGAGTCCCTGAGTACTAAGTGTGGGAAACATTTCAAATTATCCTTTGATTTATGGTCATGTCTCGGGTTCTTTTCTGGCCTTTATTAGTTGCCACTAGTAATAAGTATGATATTCACTGATTCATCAGATGTGCCCTTAGCACCTAACTCCAGAAGTACTGTACCAGTGATATCTGCAGAAAAAACATGTAAACACTAACGTATAATGAACTTAGCTATTCTCTTAAAAAAATCAACCATTATTTTTCCCTCTAAACCCCTCCTCTGGCAAACTCTCATAAACCTTATCTCTAACAAGAGGCCTCACTGATCTGTTTCTAGAGACACAATTTCTCCCAAGTTTTACTCCCTAATTTCAGCTTCTAAATAGCACAAATAAATATATTCCATTTCATGAAAATCACATCAACTTCACTACATCTGTAATATCATAAATAACTAATGCTTCTTCTTGCTCTAAAATTCTTAATCATGCAACCATTAAAATTATACTTGAAGGAATACATACTGCCTTATGAGAAATGTTTATAATCTAAAGGTAAGTGAAAAGCAAAAAAATAATATATACACAGTGATAGAACTGTAAACCCATGAGTAGATATGATCAGAAATGAATATACAAAATATGATTAGAATGAATATACAAAAATCAGTCATTTTGATGGGATTTACAATTAACTTTTTCTATTTTGGGAAGCCCAAAAAGTTAAACTCTTATATTTCTTTACATTATTCTTTTTTTAAAAATGTATTTTAATTGTTGTTTAAGTATAGTTTTCTGTCTTTTACTTCACATTATTCTTTAGAAATACTATAATTCTTAAATATTTGACCATATGAATTCCCACTCTCTCTCTCCTAAGTTGGCCTTTTAAAAGCCACGATTCAGTCAGAAACACTCATTCCAAGTCCTATAATCACCTTGGACTTTTCCTTTCCCTGAACCCACCTACGTCATTGCCAGTCACCAGGTGCTTCTGTTCTGTCTCTGCAAATCAGCTGAGTGCACTCAGCTGCACTTCTCTGACCTCAGCCAGAAGGGACCCTGCTTATCACCACCAACCTGGTTCAAGTCCTCAAGATCTCTTGCTTGGGCACTTACAATAGGACATTTCACCACTGCCTGTGACTTGGTTCTGACGATTTCCAGACTATCCTGCAAAACCCTCTCCCCTTCTTCCTGCCTCACTTCCCAACACC
>PVKM010020360.1:0-23430 GCA_004027735.1 Carollia perspicillata | reverse complement strand
GTCCTCAAATTATAAGACTAATCTGCCTACAGATCAGCAGCTAAATGCCCAATTCGCCTTTACAGGAGTCTTTTCCTGTGGGCCAACTTTGGGAGCAGAGACTCAGTCTTACGTCTTGGACAGGGCAGCCGCTAGCTTGTGTTATGTGTGCCTTTCTGCCAGAGAAGAGAAAGGGTCTCCTCTCTAGGTGGACAAATTACAAAAAGAACCGTTAAAAACAGAAAAGATGCCTCTCCCTTTCATTTAGTGAATTAGTAAAAGATGGTAGCACGTAGCTTAACTAAAGAAAGCACCTTTGTGGGATTAAACAAAAAAAAAAAAAAAAAAAAAACTCCCCACCCCCAGCTCCCAGCAAAGGGAGCCCTTCGCCAGGGTTTCAGCCCGGCGAGTGCAATGCGGCTTTGACTGCAGCCCCCACTCACCTCCTGGACCACAGGCCTTTGTTCAGTGCACAGAAACACAATTATGAGTGACAGCCCTGCATTTGACATTAAGCATGGGATGCAAAAAAATCTCATGTAAAACTTGTCGAAATGAATATTTTCCCCCAATAAATTTCATTCTCAGCTTCTGCAGACTGGCGTTGAGTGGTTTAATTAAACTCCACGCTGACGTGAGCCAGTCACTTGTATCCATTCTCTATTGAGAAAGGAGCCTTAGGTAACTCCGCGGTTTGAGCACAATAAGACCTTTCTCTCCCGTGTAGGTAATATGTCATGTTTAGTGCCCTCTGATGGAGTTATTTATTCACTTCCTTAATGCAGAAACAAGCTGGTGAGCTGGGGGCTTTAGGGGTTTTCCTCTCTCTCTTTCTCTTTCATTGTCGTTTTGCATTTTATTCTCCTTTCTGGTTCAATCCTCCACATTCAGATCTTTACCTTTTCTTGCCAACTGCCAGTAACAGTACGCTTGAAAATGTTTGCCGGATTTTCTCCAGACACCTGCTGCCGGGGACCACATATAGGAGACTGGGGCAGTAATGGCCTCTCATTAGAGAGGTTGGCCATATGCTATTATAAAGAAGCCATTCTTCAACTCCTTCGCTTCACACTGCATCATACCCAGCAGTGCAAATGTACAGATTATTTAATGGTTCACAACACTCACAAGTGGGGTTTTAACAAAAAATGATCGACGAACTACAACTCTCTGCCTTTGGGAGAAGCCAGTGTCAAAGCGCCGAGCGGCCTCCACTGTAACGTGAGCTGTGGGTTTGCAGGTCGGTGAGGTGCCCACTCCAGCGACGTGTGTGTTCGATGTGCAGAAAGAGTGGCTGGTGACTTGTTTTTCTTAAAATACACTGACCCATAGTAGAAGCAGTCATGAATAATCTGGGACCACTCATCAGAAGCCACCCAGAGTACAGAGAATGCAAAATAAAAATAAAGAAATCTGTGTCGAGAACGTGCTCAGTACTAAGATTTATCAGTGTCCTTTGAAAATGGACTTTTTCAATAATACCTTTTTGGAAAAAAAAATTGTTAAGATTAAAGAAACTCCTCTATTCACTTAGCAGAGGAAAATCAATGTGGTTGGTTGTTTCCTTGTGACCAAATTGAGTCTGTAAGGCTTTAACAAGGCAGTTGGTTATGAATGTTCTCCACTTCGTGGTCCTCCTGAGGCTTCTGCCAGCGGCCGTCCAGGCGCTCTCCAGGGTTTGTCCTTTTCCATTTTATTTGGTGTGAAGATAAATAGGAGGATGCTTTCAGTTACAAGTAACAGAGATCCCAAATCAAACTGGCCAGGATACTAAAAAAAAAAATCATTTCACATCGTCAGGGGTCCAGAAGGAGGGAGGGCTGTGGGTTGCTTCTGTCAGTGGCCAGTGATGTCATCAGTTCTGTCCTCTCAACTGCTCTTGGCTTTCTCCTCAGGACAGTTACAAGATGACTCCAGCAGCTGTAGAGCGTGCGTCCTGACAGGATGCAGGTAGTAAGTTTTTCTCTTCTGTGGAGGTCTCTTAGGACCAAGAAAATTTGTCTGAGAGGCTTCCAAATCTCAATCCTAAACCACCTCTGGCAGAAGAAATGGGACTGACCTTAAATGGACCAGACTCTCTGTTGGAGATGGGGAGCTGTCATTTATCCCTCGGCATTGGGCTGCCTGGTGTTGGGGGACAGGGCAGGGGATAAATCTCACAAAAAAAATTGGGTTTCTGATAAAAATGGAGAAAGAAAATGGATGCAAAGTGAGGAACCAATGTGACCTTCTCTGAGAGCTGAAGATGCAGTTAGGTTAGTAAATCTCAGTCAAGGTGTCTCTAAAACTACTACTAAAATACTGCTTACAAAAGCAAAAGCTCTTCTTCCTTAAGAGATTAGCCAGTTCCCCCACCCCCACCCCCAAACAAGATTAATACGAAAAAGAACAGAAAAGAAAAAGCCCTGTACAGCTTAGGGATGTGCTTACTTACTGGGCCCATTCACCCTCAGAACTAAGAAATTTCTCACCATCGTTAGAGTAGATATTTTGGCTCCTTTTAACTGCTGGACACTCACAACAGAGGAAGCTAAGTGGATGGATTGATGGTCAGTATGAAGACTTACTGAGAAGCTAAATAAACATGGATTTTCCTCAGAAGATAAGGAAAACATTTTTAGCTAACTGTCATCTATGACTTTTTCTGATGTTACAGCTACCAATCCACATATTTTTTGGATCATGTAAGTATTCTGCAAGCTTTTTAAATAGTCTTGCTAAACAAAATATATTCCTTGGACCAGTGGCATCAGCATCGTCTGAGAGCCTGTTTCAAACGCAAAATCCTAGGCCCAACCCAAACTTACAGAATCTGCATTTTGACAAGATTCCTAAGAGATTCATATGCACAACTAACATTTGAGAAACTACTATACGGTCTATTTAGTCACTCCCTTGGCCCCTGACGCCTGCAGGATCCATAGACATAATGTGAAATCTCGCAACTACATATCTAGGAACTAGGAAGCTAGTATCGTGGACTCAGAAAACAAAATTCTCGCCCATCTCTTATCTCTGTTCATCAATCCAAACATCAATATTTCATTTAAATTCACTGACTTTTATGTGAAGGGTGCCAGGAAAATGTCTGATCCCTTCTCCTGACCCCATTAAAACTGTCCAGACACTCGGACACGGGCGTGACAGTTCACGGTGGGAAGATCAAAAGTCAGACCTTGCCCGGAGTCATTTCGATAAACACTGGCACTGTCTGCACCCAGGATGGATTCAGGACAATATGGAGGCCAGCGCGTGGTCAGTGCCTGGTAGATACCCCCATGTTCAATTTTGTAAGTGATAACAAGGCTGAAGTTACCGGCTGAAGTCTGCTCCTATGATTTGGCCATTTGGACAAGTACAGTGTGTTTGGGCTTATCTACCCCGCATTTAGCACACTCCCCTTCTTGGCATTTTTCTCTTGTTTCCTCGAAAAGCCTTTTCTGGAGAAACTTCAGATCAGAAGCCAAAGAAAATCCAGCTCAATTTGCCCTGCTCCCCACGGAGCCCCCAGTGACTGAAGGCTTTCATTCCCTTCTCTCCCACGTTCCTTCTGGCCGCGTGGTAGCTGCTCTCAGCGCCTCCCTGGCTTGCACGACAAGAAAGCGGCAAATCTGCTGGGCCAGTCTAGACTAAGTGAGCAGACTGCACTGTGTTTTCTTGGGCATTTGTTTTACTTTGCTTTATTTGTTGTTGTAGTTGTTTTGTTTTAGTGCAGTCTATTGATAAAAATACATGTATATAACCATAGATGTATAAAGGTATGGTCAAATCTACAAAGGTAAAATCTAGAAATACATAGTCACCCACACCTTAGCTCCCCCCACCTTGACCGTTACCTGTTCTTGGTCACCTTATCCTTCCACACCCTGGCTGTATAATATTTCGTGTTTCTCCCGCATCAGGTCTATGCCTTTCCTCTGAACTGATGGCCTTGCCCCTGCTCCAGAGAATCCGAGGCTTCCAGGTGAGAGCTCTTTGGGCTTCGGACCCACCCACGCCCATTGCTGCACACCCCTGTCTTAACCCCTCCCTCCATTCCCTTCATATCCCGTTTCCAGTTCCATCCATCCCTTCCAGACTCATCCCTTCACCTCGACATGGATCCCTTCGGTAGGGGCATCCGTGGTGGTCCCTAAAAGGCTATGGCCATGTCCTGATCCCCATGACTGGGGATGTTACCTTATCTGGAAAAAGGGTCTTCAAAGATGTGATTAAGTTAAGGATCTTGAGATCCTTCTGGATTGATTATCCATGTGGGCCCTAAATTCAATAACAAGTGTCCTTGTAAGAAAAAGGCAGAGGAGGACCTGAAACAGGCAGAAGAGAAGACACAGACACACAGAGGACATGGCAATGTGAAGGCAGTGACAAAGAAGGAGGCGACGGGGCCTCATGTCCAGGAGTGCGGGGGAACCCCAGTGACCACCAGAAGAGAGAACAGTAAAAGCAGAACTGTCCCCAACCCCCCAGGCTCCAGAGAGAGGCGACCCCACCAACACCTTGATTTTAGACTTCTGGCTCCCAGAACTGTGAGAGGGCACAGTTCTGGGGCTGTAAGCCACAGAGTGTTCATGAGGACATTTTTCCATTGCTTTTTAAGAGAGAGAGGGAGGGAGAGAGAGAGAAATATCGACGTGAGAGAAGCATCAATTGATTGCCCCCTACGCACACCCAGACTGGGGATCGTGCCCACCAGGACTGGGGATCAAACCCACAATGCAGATATGTGCCCTGGCTGGGAATCGAACTCACAACCTTTCTGTTATGGGACAGCACTCCAACCAACTGAGCCACAGTGTCCAGGCTCTTCCATTTTTAAATATATTTTAAAAAAACATTTAACCACTCAAAAAAAAAAAAAACCCAAACACTTGCTAAATACGTTAACAAATGAACAGGAATCCTGTTTGCTGCCTCAGGGCCACGCCGGGTACGCTATGGTGGAACAGAACGAACACAGCATCCCTTCCTGTTGCACCCATTTTACATATGGTGAATAATTTAAACCATTTTACAATAGAATAAGCAAGTGTTGTAAGTTATAGCATAAATGTTGCATTATTATTGAGGGTAAAGTGTTCAAGGAAAATTCGAACATTTGGACCACTCCGAGCTAAAATGTAGACTTCACAAGGCAGACACAGTTTCAGAAGCAATGTGAAGGTGCTGCGTTTATTGTAACTAATGAAACAGAACTCACGATAGAGATGTCACCAGCTGGGAGGCCGGGAGTCTACATAAAAGTTGTGTATCACCTAAGCCAATGAAACAGGAAGCTCGGGCTCACACCCAAAATGCATCCATTCCATGGTCATTCTTCACAAAAAAGCAAGAGAGAGAGATTCACCATAGAGCTCTTTTAGAAACCAAATCATGTAAATTTAAAACACAGCTCATGTTATAAACATATGATCCCCCAACTGTTCATCATGTGAACATTTTTATATCCCCCGATTTCAGATCCAGCCTGAGTCATGGTGAGAATTCAGAGACCCAAGTTTGTGCTGGGCGCTTGGACCTCACCGGCACACGTGGTTCCACGCTGTGGAGAATTGTCGTGCGCACTGGGGAAGAAGTCGAGCCCTAAAGTTTCACAAATCCTGAGTTGAAATAGAGAGTGGGTAAATTTTAAAAATAGTTAGCCCTGTTTGCACAGCACACAACACTTAAAAAAATTATCAAGGTTCATCTACTACAGAAGCTTTTTGAACGTTCTTTTTGCTAGTGGAAGAAACTGTCAAAATGAGCTTAGCCACCTGAGACCGAGTGTTGACTGTCTTCCTGCCCCGTCAGAATCCAGATGGAGATGGAGCTGTGTGTGAGTGCCTGTGCTTTACCTCTGCAGCAGTTATCACGTACATCTTCCAAAGAACTTTGCTGATTTATGGCAGCTCCTGAACCACTAGTAAGCGACTAAGCGGCTACCAGAGTTAGAAAACAAAAACAACCCCAAAACAGAGGGTGGAGGCTGCTGAAAATTTTTGAGTTGCTCAAAAGACTGTATCTTGGGTCGACACAAGAGGAAAGTCTGAGAACATTTTCTTAAAAAGAAAAAGTAAAAAGAAACAGACCATGCAACTTCGGAGCTCAACTCGTGCCTAATCTCTCTTGTGGGGTTTTCTCATTCCCACACGGAGCTCCCAGGATGAGCACCAGCAATCCCTAAATCATGTGCCTCTTCTGGGGATAGTATGTAATGGGCGTAGTCTTCCTTCAGGAGACATTTAGGCTGGGGAAAAACACAGTGTGTACCTCCCGCCCCCCAGATTCAAAATCTCTGGACAGATAATGTGTTGTGAAAATGACCCCTAATGGCCGCCATGCTGGAGAAAAAAAAAAGATGTAGATGTCACAGAGAACATGTGACCGGGGAAGATGGAAGGAGAAAAGGGACTCTCGTGGCTGCTTTGCCACCTTCTTTGCCCCTTATCGTGACCTCGCTGAGGGAGCCCAGGGGCTGGCTCGCCCCCCCCCGATGGTCAAGTCCCTGCTGCAGCAACGTCAGAAACTGCTTTTGTGTCCAAGGGGCACCAGAAGGACACCTCAGATTCCCACTCCTAGTCCGTTCTGCATCTCTGGGTGACAACATCTATTGTAATCTGGCAGAGGCACTAACACAATGCTGTCTTTGAAAAAGAGCATTTAAATATCTACAACGTCAGTCCTCTGTAGATTGCCGTACCTCCTTTTTACCTTTTTCTGAGCATTTCAAAGTAACTTCAGAAACAAAAAGAACGAAGACAACATTATCACTGGAGTGCTCCGGCTTCGAGAAATGACAAAGAACGGAGAGAACCCTCCATTCCCAGGCACTAGGCGTTTATAGTAGCCGTTCTGTAGTTTTCTGGGAATCCTCTCCATGTGGCACGTATTTGAAGCTGTAAGGTGCAAGTGCTGGAGGAAACCCAGCTCCTTTCTCAGTGAAATGGCCTGTTATTCTCTGGAAAGAAAGGAGGTGTTTCTCTGAGACCACCATTACACCTGCGATGCTCTGCTGAAATTCAAACCGCTCCAGCCGCTGACCCCCACCTCTCACACCTGGCTAGCAAAAACACAGTAGGGCCTGGTGTGGGGGAAGGGTTAAAATGTAACCACCCTGGCTCCTGGGGAAATAGCTCTTGCAAATGTCTCTGGTTTTCTGTGTAAAAGCGAATTCGGGCCGAGCTATACAGTGGATATATCCAAACACTTGGGCTTTAATTGACACACGCACACGCAGACACACAAAAAATGTAAAACTATTTGGCAAGGCATTTTGTTTTTAACGTTAGTGAAATGCAGCCTAACAGTGTTCTCACTGTAATCCTGCCTGAAAGTGATCGCTTTTCTGTACTTTTCCTATGACAAATTTATTTTCCCTATATGCTTTTGTTGGCCAGCAGCTCTGGCATGACTGGGCCAACAATGCGCCAGAAGATGTGAGTTTGGGGGAAACGCACGGCTCCCAAGCCCTGGCACATAGTGGGGAAGTGTGTGCCGCTGGGCGTTCGAGCAGAGCCCGTGTGTTGGCCTCATCGGCTCACAGAAGAACACCACAGACGTTGGAAGAAAATGACCTACCCCACCACCTGGGGACAGAAAGCCAGCTAACAATGTGTGTGTGTGTGTGTGTGTCTGTGTGTGTGTGTGTGTGTTTTCCAATGCTAAAACAAGGAAATAAGGGCCAAAGCTTCCACTAGCTTTGTTAGCTAAGCAAGGGGTCACGCATTACAACTTTGCTACCGTTCACACGACCGACCGCTGTCCTACAAGAGTTGAGAAAGCACTCCTCTGATGACTTACCTTTTCTCTGCGAAGTGCGAGGGGAGACTACCAGCTCCCAGTAAGGATGGAAGGGGCAAGGTTGAATGAGATAGATTATGCTAAACCATGGATTATGGAGGTATTTTAACAGCAAATTCTTCAAAGGACATATGTGAAAGCTGCAGTGACAATCTAATTAGGGCATTAGCATTTGAAATGGATCTTTTAATTTAATACTCTAGCATTTCACCATAAGCAATGTGCACAAGACAAGCTGTACATAAGAGGTGATATCGAGGTATATTAGCATACACGACCTAGAAAAGGGATCCGAAGATCAACAGTTGAATTAACAAAAGCATGCATGGGCTCACATGTGTACACACATGAAATTTTTGTTCTTATTTGTGTGTGTGTGTTTCCTCTTGCTCTAACAATACATGAATGGGTCTGACACCTGGCATGTGACCAAGCCTGTCACCACACCAACAAGGCAATGGTTTACAACACTTCTCTGGACCATGATTGTCTGAGAATAGCTAAATGCTGAAAGTTCCTCCCAGAAAAACATATATGCACACCCAGTTTTACACACAATTTCAGAGAGTGCCCAGAAAACCTACTGCGTTGGGTGTGACTGAGTACATGACAAATCAACCCAAATGGAACAGCCTCGATCAACACTATCCACCTGAAAGTTCTCTGGGCCCACCATTCAGGCTGGACGCGGCTGAGAAGCTCCTCTGGTTTTGTCCGGGCCCCCCTCCCTCCTGGAGGAGCCAGAGGTCCATGATGGGCGCTGGTGATGTGTCTGGGTGCTGGCCCCTAGAGGCTGGGATGCCTTGGCTCACTGTCATGTTGTTGATCGTCCCTAAGCAAGTGGCCTGGATTCATTTGCCTGGTGGAGACACACCCAACAGAAATGGTCAAAACCTTGTAAGGCCTAAGCTCATAGCAGATGCTACTGCCTCATTCTTTTGACAGAAGCGGCTTACCAGGCCAGCCCAGCGTCGAGGAGCTAGGAAATGGGCTTTACCTCTTGAGGTAAGAGGTTATAAATATACTGCAAAGGGTATTGTTCCAGGGAGGGATACAGAATTGGGACCAATATTTCATTCAATTTACCATCTTCACCATGATCCTCGGTTAGCAATTTTCTGCAGGTAAAATGTAGGACAAGAGTTGAAAGAAAAAGCAGGAGCCATTGTTACCGTGATAGACAAGTGCAGAAATCAATAACTGTGCTTGACCTCCAGAAAGTGTTCTCAGGCCCAGAGCCAGGAGAACGCCTTTTCCTAGTGGCAAGCAAAAAACCTTCAGAGTTTCTTGTTAATTTTTCTGAAAGATGTGTTAGAAAACAAAGGTGCTTGGCACAGCAGAAAGTAGTCACTTCGCTACTGAAACAGGTCATCATGGATCATACACATATTTAGTGGGTCGAATGTCAGCAATATTGACGGACTAACCGAGGAAAGTGACATTGGGTGTGCTAAATGTCTGTGTCCCAATTGTATGGGACCGTATGTCATGCTTTGGGGACACTATAGTGAATAACACTAACATATCCTGCTGAACCAGAATCCTAGAAGTCGGTATTTCCCCAGAGCAAAGGAAAACTCCAGGACGATAAGAATCCCAAATAAGAAATGTCGAACTTGTAACGTGCCTTAACTATGTGATGACTGAACTGGTGTTGGCATGACATCATCAAAAGTCAGCTGTCAGTAGGTTTGAGTAGGGTCAGATTTTCTTCCCCTAAAAAGAAGAGCAAAACTAAGTGACTGTAGGAAACTGGGTAAACAACTGAAGAGAACAAACTGGATCTAGCCAAATGTAAGTCCTGTGTTCGGGTGTATGTAGCTTGCATCAAGCATCACTTAGCCATTACTGACGGGTGTGCGTGTCTAGTTAGAGGGGCCCGTGTGTCTAGTTAGAAGAGATCTTCTTTGCCTCTCCAGGGATCTACTTCTGGTTGCATTTTTTTCTAAATTACAAGAGAATCGGATGATGGCTGAATCCACTTGGATGATTCTCCATCTCACCTCAATTCCCTCTCTACACTTCTGTTATTGGTTTTCTGTTGCTGCTGTATAACAAGTTACCGCAAATGCGGTGGCTAAAGAACAACACAAATTTATTATCTTACAGTCCTGGAGATCAGACGTCTAAAACAGGTCTCAATGGTTAAAACCGAGGTGTCTACAGACCTCATTCCTTTCTGGAGGCTCTGAGCTAGACTCCTTCCCTTGCCTTCCCAAGCTTCTCCAGGCTGCCTGCATCCCTGGGCTCGGGGGCTGCCTCATTTTCAGAGCAATGGCCAGTTGGGTCTTCCTCCTATCACACCACTCGGACACTGCTTCTTCCTCTACCTCCCAGTTTCACTTTTAAGAACCCCTAGGCTTACATCGGACCCAACCAGATACTCCCAAACAGTTTCCCTATTTTAAAATTAGCTGATTGGGAACCTTAAATCTGTCTTCTCCCTGAATTCTCTTTGCCACGTAACAGAACATATTCACAGGTTTCAGAGATTAGGGCGTGGATGCTGTCGGGGAACCATAATTCGCCTCCGGCCCACTTCTTTCCTCAGACTACTTTGGGTCTTCATGCCTAGCAGTGTGAAACAATTCTTCCTGAGCGAGGCTTTGCAGCGCATGTTGTGATATCAAGGGGAGTTTCTGTATGATGGCAAATTGCATCTTTCCAATGCAAATTCTAGAAATATCAACTATATCATCACTGAAATATTAAAGAAAATGTACCACAGTCTTGCAACTATAAGAAAGGTCATTTGAGACAATATAATTGAAATAGTTTATACATTATCGATAAACTATACCCAGGGTCAACTCAGTGCATCACGCTTGATAGACAGGTTCCTTGACTTACTTACCACAACCCTCTCTAAGTCTACATCTTGTTTTTACCCCTTTCTTTACCCTTTACCTGCAAAGTATGTGGCAATAATTGCTGCCTCTTTTGAGGTAGTGATTGACGTCTTGGTTTAGGTTTTGTTTTTTTTTTTTCAGATTATTCAGTAAGAATCAGCGAGATTAGTCTTTGTTCTCAACTTACAATAAACTGGTATGAAAATGATTCTGCTCATTTGCAAGCAGACATGGGGATTATTTATGTTCTGTGATCTGATTCTTCATTCTCTTAGAGAATAACAAGTGTAACTGAGTCCCGTATATAACAAATATGGGGGGATAAAAGCAGGAGTCCTAAGGCCAGAGGAGAGGGAAAGATATGCTAGAAAATAAGAAACAAGAAAAGAAAGGACTTAGAAGTAAGAAGAGCAGAGTGAGTGTGAATAAATGAGAGAGAACATCAATGTCCATGGGACTTAAACAGTGGTTATATAGTAGCTGCCTTCTTTTTTCACTAGGTGTGACGTAATTGATATGAAATAGCATAATGTGGTATTGAAAGCCTAAGGGAATATTAGAATAAATTAAAGCCAACTTGAAAGTAGGGTCATTATGTGAAGCAACAGGGTTTTGTGTGTGTGTGGTATTCCATTAGAAAAACTATGTCTCCATTAAGAAATGTTCACTCAGAAATAGCGTGGCATTGGTTAGCTATCCCCATTACTAGTAGAATTTGGGAGGGAAACACAGCCGTGAGTGTGGACAGTAACTATATTCACATAAACCATGGGTGGTCTTCTAGTGTGTTCCGTGTCTCCCCCTCAGACCAGTTCCGATCAAAGAGGAGAACTTCCAGGTGCACTGGGCCATCCCCTTCCCCAGTCATGCCTTCATTCCTTCTGCTCCTTTCACCTGGAATAGCTTTCCCGTGTTTTCTTCCGAAGAATTCTGACTCCACTTTAATCCTGAACTTGGGCATCACTGTTTCTGAGAAGCACTCCCTGGCAGCACCTCCCCACAGCAGCAGCACCGCTGATCCCTATAAAGCCAGGCTCCCTTTCACCCCTGTGCTCGCCCCATTGTGGTCCAAGTAACTGTCCCCTTGTCCTCCTCCTCACCGCTCCCCAAATCCGTCTTCCTTCCGCTTGGAGGCCAGGTCCCTGTGGTTTTCACCACTGTGCTCTCAATGTCTGACCCATAGTGAATGATCTACAATTGTTGGCTGACTAAGTAGGTAAATGCACGATAAATAAATGAAGGGCAAATGGTAGGGAGAGATGGAAGAAGTCCGGGAGGAAAGAGACTTAACCACGCCTGGCCATAAACATCTCCAAGTCTGTAAGAGAGGTGCCGCTTCTCACCACCCGTGACTCTTAAGGAAGGCATTTAGTGACAGGCCTCGGCTGTTCTCAGCAGGTCATTTTCACAACAGAACACAGGCTGGGCAGTGCTCTCCTGGGTAATTCAAGGGCGATTCCACTCAGTCGCTAGCAAGCAACCAGTGTGACTGTGTGAAGAAGCAACTTTGAAAGACAATTAATTTGCTTCTACCAAGGAGAGATGGAGTAAGAAGAGATGTGATTGCTCCTGATTTTGATAAGGCATTTTGATTGTTTCACAAAACAAAGTTAAAAACATTTAGAAAAGTAGGTTTGGGGCCACATGTATGTTAGAGAAGTGAATGACCAATAGGAGGTTGCGTTCAAAGGGCATTTATCCGTTATACAATATCAACTTGGAGAAACCTTCTCAACCGTGGGTAGTAGGGATAAACCCTACACTTCTTATCTTTACTATTGTCCTGAGTGAAGAAACTGAAAATATACAGTTGTTTATATTCTGTTAAAAATTACTATCAAATGACTTGGATGAAATGGATACATTTCCTATAAAAGGAGATGGAAAATAAAAAGACAAAAAAAGCGCAAATTTAGAAACCAAAATAAATAATTCATATGCAGAATAAAGCACAATTGACAGGAAAAGCTTAAGTACAAAAGAAAACAACTGAGAGATAAGGGGCAAGACTAGACTTGACCTTGAACAGAATGAGTTAGCAACACAACACCCTAAACCAGCTGTGTGCAGCCAGGGATGACTCTGTGGCACAGGGAACATTTGGCGACATCTGGAGATTTTTTGACAGTCGTGAGGGGGGAGGGCGTGACTGGCAGCTAATGCATAGAAGCCGGAGATTCTGCGCACAACAAAACTCCCCACAACAGCAAACTATCTGGCCCAAATTTCCAGTAGGGCTAAAGCTGAGAAACACCCAAATGAGAAACTTATACGATATAGGACTACATTAAAACAAAGGATAGGCATTGAAAATTTCCCCTCAACAATATTATGGACCAAATTCTTATTAGAATGTCATGTCCTGTTTAGGGTGTTACCCTTTAGAAAGTGTAGGCCGTGAAGGATTGGAGATGGGCTCCATAATGATTGCCCATGTCTTGTTCTTCTGCTTTTGCAAGGAAACTTGTGCTATTACTATCTCCCACCTGTTTAAGAGATCTGGAAATAATGCATGCCTGCTTCGAAGCTGAGTCCTGCATCTCGGCTTACCATAAAGAAAACCTAAGATTCCTGGATTAAACATGCTCACAAATACAGTGCCTAATAAGCAGGCTTTAAGAAAAAAAGAAAACTGAATTCAGTTTATGTTGAATGTTCTGCAGAATTGAGAAGTTAGTCCTCAATTATGTGCTAAAAGAAAATCTTTAAAAGTTAAAACACATAGAAAAATATCAAATATACTGAAAATACAAATACCACAAAACTCTAAATGAATGAGCCAAAAATCTTACATTACCAACATCAAACTATCCCAAAGGCTCAACATGTTTTAATAATATGCATTTTATAGTTAGAAATGTGGTAAAAAAAAATGAAGAATGAAGGATTCCAAAGCAAAATAAACAAATCTTCAAGTCACTTGAGAGTAGACAACGGTTAGAAAAGGGATAAGGTGCTGGAAATGAAGTTAGAAGTGATCATTTTAAAAAGTGGGAAATGACAAGCAAGTTTTTGTGGTGAGAGGAGTTTATTTTCTTGAAGCCACATTGAACAAAATGACACAGTGGAATCGTGCTGTGTGGTCCTGGTCATATTTCCATTGGATGGGCACCGTGCTGACTCCGCCATCTGTTTTGCAGCCAAATATGACAAAATGTGACTTTAAGCAAAAATATGTATAAAATACTGTTTATTATTTAAATTTCAAAACAAGAATTACATTCAGAATAAGAACCACACACTAGTTAAGCATTATAAAACACACCCTGACTATGGACAGCACAGCCTCAGTCCATTTTCTAAATGTCCTTTGATGAGAAAGCTGAATTTATAATACTATTTTGTTCATTATCCTGCTCAGTAGTACAGATGCAGTAAATTCAACTTAGATAAATTATCATTCAATAACTAACAGGGCATAAATTGTATTACTGTAATATGATTTGATTTGAAAATAGGAAAACTCTTCAGACAAGTCTTTTTCTCTCATAGCCAGTAGATTTAACCTCTTTGTCAACAAAATCTTTTCCCAGAAATACCAACACAAAAGTAAGGGTTTCCATAGACATTCCTTCTCTAGGCAGTAGGGATAAGCAAGACCCAATTGTGTCAAATCTTGATTAATTAGGAATTAAACATAGTCAGCGTTTTCTAAATCAAAGCCTTTCTTAATTCTGAAAAAGTATCTGCTCATCCACAGAAACTGCCGGCCTTCTCTCTCCCTCCCAGCTCCTCCTCTGGAGCGCCTCAGGAAGCAAATGGGAGGTCTCCTCACTGTAATTTTTAAATTAAAATTCAATTAACTTTAAATTAAAATTTATATTTTTAATCCCTTTCTTACTTTTCTTCCCATTTCCTCCCTCTGCTTCATTGTTATTATCTCCTCAGAGTTTTCTTTCAGTTCACTAATTCTTTCTTCAGTCGTGTCTAACATAATTTAACCTACCCATTGTAATGTATATGTCCAATCACTACATTTTTCATTTCTAGAAGTTCTCTTCTGTTGTTTTGCAAACCTACCTTTTCTCTCTTGGCAGTATCTTTTAAAAATATTTTATTCCTTCTTTTTTGCCATGAATTATTTAATTGCTTGTAAAATATTAGTGAGTGATTCTCTTTAAAATTGTTCTCACCATTTAAATCATGGGAGAACCAAATTCCAGCCAATGAGCGGTTTGTGCTGATGTGAGACATGGCCCCTTCACTTCAAACACACACCTATGGTGAGTGAAACAGTATAATGAAACAAGATTGAATAGCTGAGCTATGAATTTAACAAGAGAAATATGCAAGTGCTTGCAATGAAGAGGGAATCTGAGGAGTGGTATTATGGATTGTGTCCTCCCCAAAATTCATACATTAAAGTCCTAACCCTCAGTAGCTCAGAATGTGGTTTGGGAAAAGGTTGACTGCAGATGTAATTAATTAAGTTAGGATAAAGTCATACCGGAGTAGGGTGGGCCCCTAATCCAATGTGCTGTTATCTTTATAAGAAGGAGAAGTTTGGACACAGGCACACACATGCAGTCGGACACCATGTGCAGATGAAGGCAGAGACTGGTGTACCCCTACAGACCAAGAACACCAAAGACTGCCAGCGATGTAAGCAGAAATTAGGTGAGAGGCATGGAACAGACTCTTCTTCCTAGTCCTCAGAAGGAGCCAACCCTGCTGACACTGTGATCTCAGACTTCTAGCCTCCAAAACTGAGAGATGCTAAATTTTTGTGGTTTAAGCACCCAATTTGTGATGCTTGGTTACAGCAGACCTGGCAAACTTAGACAAGCAGTAAGTTGAAGCCAAAGATAGGGGGCTCACTAGGTAGTAAAAACCAGTGATGAGTCTAACTCTAGGAACTAGAGTTTTAAGTCTGGGAAAAGGGAATTCAAGGGTAGGCCTTGTGCCCCCCACACCCTCCACCCCACATGCCACACCAGAAAGTAAAACTGAGCTATGTGCATAAGACCAGGGATCTAGAAGGGCTGCTTTGCAAGTAAATACAGACTAGAGAAATTCTACTTACTGAGCAAGGAAAAAAAATTTTAAGTGTATCTTTGTAGAGCCTTGGGCAAAGAAATAGTCCACATATATGAGAAAGACCTTATCTGTGAACAAAGATAACTTTACTTCTTCTTTTCAAATTTAGATGCATTTTATTTTTTTTCTTGCCTAATTGCTCTGGCTAGGACTTCCAGTACTAAGTTAAATAGAAGTGGCTAAAGCAGCCAGCCTGTGTTCCTTATCTTAGAGGGAAAGTGTTCAGTCTTTCATCGTAGAGAATAATGTTCAGTGTGGGCTTTTCATACATTGTTTTTATTGTGCTGAGGTAATTTCCTTCTATTCATACTTTGTTGGGTGTTTTTATCATAAAAGGGTGTTAAGATTTTGTAAAATGCTATTTCCTGCATCTACTGATATCATCACATAGATGATCCCTTCATCAATAGATGATTTTTTCCCCTTCATTCTGTTAATGTAGTCTATTACATTGGTTGATTTCATGTTAAATCACTCTTCTATTCCAGGAATAAATCACATCTAGTCATATATGTATCTAATTCTTTTAATATATTATGGAATTCAGTTTACTATTTTTTGTTGACAATTTTTACATCAAATGTTCATGATGGATACTTGCCTGCCTTTTTTTGCTTGTAGTTTTTTGTCTGGCTTTATTACCAAGGTAATTCTGGCCTTACAGAATAAGTTAGGAAGTTTTTCTTCCTCTTCAATTTTTGGGGAAAGTTTAAGAAGAATTGTCGTTAATTCCACTGTAAATGGTTAGTAGAATTCACAAGAAGCTATCAGGTCCAGGGCTTTCCTGTTTTTGATTATGGCTTCAATTTCATGACTGGTTTTAGGTCTACTCGGACTTCCCCATTCTTCATGATTCAGTCTTGTAGGTTTTGTGTTTCTAAGAATTTGTCTATTTCATCTGAATTATCCAATTTGCTGGCATGTAGTCATTCATAATACTCTGCTATAATCCTTTTCATTCCATAAATCAGTAGTAATGTCTCCACTTTCACTTCTTAATTTAGTAATTTGAGTCTTTTCTATTATGTATTCTTAGTCAATCTAGCTAAAGGTTTGTCAAATTTTTTGGTGATTTCGAAGAACCAGCCTTCGGTTTCACTGACTTTCTCTATTGCATTTCTATTCTATATTTCATTTCTCTTTCCTTCTACTAGTTTAGTGTTTCTTTATTCTTCTTTTTCTAGTACCTCAAGTTGTAAAGTTAAACTTGTTGATTTGAGATTTGTTTTTTTTTTTTAGCTTAAGTATGTATAACCATAAATTCCCCTCTTACCACTATTTTTATTGTATTCCATAAGTTTTGGTATGTTGTGCTTCCATTTTCATTTGTCTTTGTCTTAACTTGAGATGTCATAACAAACTGTCATAGATTGGGTGGTTTCCACAACAGAAATTTCTTTTTCTCACTGTTTTGGAGACTAGAAGTCAAAGAGCAAAGTGCCAACAGAGCAGGTGTGTGGTCAGAACTCTCCCCGTCGGTTACAGACTGCCACCTTCTCACTGTGTGCTCACATGAACTCTTCTTGGGCACACTGGTAAAGAGACAGAGAGAGAGAGAGAGAGAGCGCACAAGCTCCCTGGTGTCTCTTCTTATAAGAACACAAAGCTATTGGGTTAGGGCCCCACCCCTACAGCCCCATTAACTTTAATTGTTTCCATAGCGATGTCACCTCCAAATACAAAGGGAGTTAAGGCCTCAACAAATAAATCTGGGGAGGAGGACCAACATTTAGTACTTAACATTTTGCCCCTGGCCTCCCAAATTCATGTCCTTCTCAGATGCAAAATGCACTTATTCTACTTCAACAGCCCCCAAATCCTAACTCATCTTGGTATCAACTCCAGAGTCTAAAGTCCAAATTCTGATCTAAAAAATCATCTAAGGTAAAATTCATACTGAGGCAAAATTCCTCTCTAGATGAAAATCGATGAAACCAGAAAAGTTATATGCTTCCAAAATATAATAATGGGACAGGCATAGGACAGACATCCTCGTTCTAAAAGTGAGCAACAGGAAAGAAGAAAGGGCCAGTGGGGCCCAAGCAAGTCCAAAATGTAGCAAGGCAAATTCTATTTAATCTGAGGACCCAAGTATAAACCTGTTTTGTGCCCTGCTCTGGCACTGTGATGGCAGGCGCACCCTCCAGACCCTCGGGGGCAGTGGCCTCTGCACGGTTCTCCTGGGCAGGGGGCATGCCTTTGCAGCTCTGCCAGGCAGGGGTCTCGCACCCACAGCTGTGCGGGGCAGATGCTGCCTGGCCAGTAGGAAACTGAGACAGTAGCCCCGACGATCTCTGTCTTCTC
The DNA here is from genome assembly GCA_004027735.1 of Carollia perspicillata. NCBI lineage: Eukaryota > Metazoa > Chordata > Mammalia > Chiroptera > Phyllostomidae > Carollia > Carollia perspicillata. The sequence goes on along the minus strand of PVKM010020360.1, from coordinate 5,479 downwards.
ATTGGAGACTTTAACCCATTTAAATTTAGAGTAATTGCTGATAAGAAGACACTTCTGTCATTTTGCTATTTGCTATAAGCCCTACAACTCTCTAGGCCCTTATTTCCTGCATTATGGTCTCTTTTGTATTTAGTTAATTTTCTATAGAGGAACATTTTAGTTTTCTCTAATTTCCTTTTCTCCATACTCTATAGCTTTTCTTCGTGGTTACTATGGGAATTACACTTCACATTCTGAAATTATAACATGATAATCTGAATTTATACCAGTTTAACTCCAAAAGCATACAAAAACTCAGCTCATTTACAACTCCATCCCCAGATTTTCTTATTTTGTTATTGATGTCGCAAAATGATATCTTTGTATGCTGTGTCCAAAAACCTAATAATTGTTTGATAAATGCACTAGTCTCTTGAAATTATGTAGAAAACAAAATGTAGAGTTACAAACAAATTACAATCATACTAGCTTTTAGACCATCTCTTAAACTAGGTAGAAAACAAAAAGTGAAGTTATTATTACGGTAAAACTAATGTTAATAACTGCCCATATGTTCACCTTTACTGACTTTTATTTCTTCATATGGAGTCAAGTTATTGTCCAGTGTCCTTTGTTTCAACCTTCAGGAGTCCCTTTAGGATTTCTTTCAGGGCAGGTCTAGTGGTAATGAACTCCCTCAGACTTCGTTTATCTGGAAATATCTTAATTTCTCCCTCAGTTTTGAAGGACATTTTTGCTGGATAATAGATTCTTTACCTCTATCTCTTTATCTCTAAATTCCTTCTGGGATTCCCACGAAGTGTAAGTTGGTCCACTTGATTGTCCCACAAGTTTCCTATATTCTGTTTACTTTTCTCCAATCGTTTTTTTCTGTTCCTCAGACTTGATCATTTAAATTGTCCTATCTCAATGTTTGCTGAATCTTTTTTCTGTCTGTTTGAAACTACCTTTGAATCCCTCCAGTGAATTTTTCATTTCAATTATTGTACTTTTCAGCTCTAGAATTTTTGTCTTCTTTCAGGGCTTTCTATTTTCTTATCGATATTTCCATTTTGTTCATAATTGTTTTCTTGACTTTCTGCACATCTTCCTTTAGTTCTTTAACAATCTTTTAGGACAGTTGTTTTAGCCTTTGTCTAGTAGATCTGGTCTCTGGTCTTCCTCAAGGGTAGTTTTATTTATTTGTTTATTTATTTATTTAGAATGGGAATTAAAATCCTGTTTCTTTATATGTCTTGAGATTTCTTTGTTGAAAAAAGTGAATATTTGGACCTAACAATGTGGTATCTCTTAGAATCAGAATCTTCTACTTCCTCAAGGCTTTACTGTTTTGTTTTGTTTTTGTTTTCATTGTTGGAGGCTCTCTCCTTGCTGAGGATCAGCCTGAGGTTTAAACTTGAGGTCTCTGCAGACCCTTTCTGAGCCTTAAGCCTTCCCTGGGCATGTGCAATGACTTTCTAATTTCCCCTGGACATGCAGCTGCTTTTTTCTTTTCCAGCTACTTTTGATGTAGTCTTTATTGCCTGGCTCCCACAAGAGGAAAATAAGAGCCCTGGCCAAGTAGCTAAGCTGGTTAGAGCACTGTCTTGATATGCTAAGATTGTGGGTTCAATCCTCAGTCAGGGCACATACAAGAAATAACCAATGAATGCATAAAATAAATGGAACAACAAATTGATGTTCCTCTCTCTCTGTCACCAAAAAATAAAAAAAATTAAAGGTTTGATTTAAAAAAAGAGAAAAATGAAGAGGGAGAGGACATAACAAAAAGAAAGTGTCCGTTCATCAAACCCCCTGAAAGTCACCAGAGCTAGTGTGAAAGAGGCTTGCACCAGTGCAGAGTGCTGGTGCAACAATGGCTGGCCACCCCTGTGGCTGCACTTCCACGATCAGAAGCACCAATCAGACCCAGGCCTCCAACAGAGCACAGGGTCCTTAATGCCCATCCTGGCTCCTGCCAGCTGTGCCAGCATCACATGCACAGCTGCCTCCTTTGGCTGTGGAAGAGATGCTGAGGGAGCTGTACTGTGCTAAGAGTTGAAGTTGATTGAAATTAACTGCAGTTTAGTGGCCAACCCTTCCTCAGGAAGCTGCAAGCCTTCAGTGAAGTCCAGAGTTCCAAAATAGTTACAGCTGGCATGTTCTGCCAGTGCGACTGTAGCTGAGAGGACAGGTATCTGGTGCTTCCTTTTTCACCGTCTTCCCAGAATCATCCTTCCAATTACGTATTTTTAAGAGAGTCTGCAAAGGTCATCATTGCTTTGAAAACTGAAGTGTCTTTTTTTTTCTTTTAAAGTTGAAAAAAAAGTTAACATAACCACCTGTTTCTACTTGGAAGAAATTCTAGCATACAGATGCATTTATATGGAATACTGCTTCATGACATCATCAAGAAACCATGGTCTGACCTCACATCATTCCTAAAACATACAAATATTATTCCTAATGATGCCAAGATTTTGTGATTCAAGATGTGGCGTGAAAGGGGAGAGAAATGAGATCTCTAAGGAAGAGAACATACATCCGCGTGAAGTCTGGACTCTGGGAGAGCTGAAGTTCATGCTGTATCTTGGAACATAAATGAAATGTAATTCAATCACTCCTTCCCTCCTCTCTTCCTTCTTCCTTTGCTCTCCTCCCTCCTTTCCTGCCTTCTTTCCTTCCTTCCTTCCTACTTTCTTCCCTTCCCTCCCTTCCTTCTTTCCTTCCACAAATATTTATTGTGTGCCATTATGTTCCAGCACTCTTCTGGACATTAAATACACAACAGTAAACAAAAAGACGAAGTTCCTTTCTCATAGAGCTTACATTCAAACAGACAACGCATAACAGATCCAACAAATAGAGTCCCCACTATGCTCACAGGCGGGAAGTGCTATGGAGGAAATATAAAGCAGGGAAAGGGAATAAGGGGTGTCAGGGCGAGGAAAAGTGCTGCTATTCCTTCCTTAGTCTTTAGGAAGCCCTCCCTGTAGTAAATAACCTCATATATTTGAATCATAGTTAATTCAGTCAGTAGTCAAACCTTCCTTTCGATCGGTTAATATGCAATACCCAAATTAGCCCAACTTTCTCCACCTGGAGGTTCTTTTGATCTTTTTTCCTTATTAAATTAAAATGTACCAAAATTCGGTGTTTGTTGCTTAGCGAGTCAGGCAGTTTGATGTACAAAGACCTGCATAAATACCCCTCACCCCCACCCCAAGGTGTATGCAATTATTAGAGTGATTCTTTAAAGGACTTGTTAAAATGCCAAAAGAGTGCCACAGAAAACACGTCAAATAAAGATTCAAGTTTTCTTTATGAAAAAAAAAGTGTTTAACGAGGGTTTATGGGGTTTTATAAAAACACCTTAACACCTTACAGACCTAGGGGGAAAAAGCTCTATTTGAGTGTCATGCACCAATAGCAGACCACCCAATGCTGATGACTGGAAGCCTCGAACAGACCCATCCTTGGGAGCCTATGTGGAGACCCTAATTTTATGGTCATTTTAATTGTATTTGGGTTATTACCTCATGCCCCAGCAAACACCTACAGTATTTAATAAAAATGAGTGCAGAACACTGTTCTAGTTAAAGTATGTATTAACCAAAATCATAAACTAAGTATGCTTCGCCATAAATTACCTGGGTGTTTAGTGTTTCTTTGCCTTTAAGTTATATTTATTTTTCTTAAAACATGGCAGGCTTCACTATGAACCAAATCAATGTTAATCAGCTTAGCATTTAGACACACTCTTCCATCTCTGGCTCCTACGGCCACATGCACACCTGCCCCACATGTTATAAAATGATAAGCACAGCCAACCGACACTCTAGGTATTCAAAAGAATGGTTATAAAAGACACTGGGGCTGAAAAGCAAACAAACCTTGTGAAGAAAGGGAAAGAAATGCACCTCATTTTGTATTTGTCTACAGTCTAGATGTCGTACTGCTACTAACATCAGAGTTAATCCACAGACAAAAAGTTTTGGTCTTCCTCTGCAGAACAAAAGGAAAGATCTTGAAAATAAAAACGGGATTCCTTCATTCTGTATTTGTGTAGAGCCTAGAAAATAGATTCTTAATTCTTTTCCTTCAGTGCTCTGCAGAAAAAGATTAATGGATGAGGACAGCATATGAACTTTAGAATGGGTGTTCTTTACCGCCGCCACGGCCTGACTACATATTCCAGCGGAAGTCCCCACATTTCCCCACTTGCAGCTTCTGTTTCCTGACCTGGTCGTTCCACAGCCCACTGCGTCCCGATCTTCGCGATTCTCCCCCTCAGAGAGCACTTCCTCCCGCACGAAATGCTCTCCCACCGGGCCGCACCCCCACCACCCGGTCCCCATCCCACGGCCTTCGAGCCCCCCTCCGTCTCCCACTTCCCTCAGCATGTGTTTCCACAGAACACTTGTTAGTCACCAGGGGGAAATGGTAACCTGAAGGGCAGACATCTCGCAGATATCCTTCTTCACCAAGCAATCCAAACTGACATCGCCTGCAATGAGACATGTCAACGTCACGCACCTGCGGACGTGATGCACTGAGAAAGCTATTACACCACTTTGGTGGTGTCCTTGCCAAAAAAAAAAAAGGCATAAGTCAACGTTCATATTTCAACAGTAGGAAACAATGGACACGCTCTAATTAAAAGACATTCTAAAAAAATAAGTGGCCAGAACTCTTCCAAAGCACCAAGGTCATGAGCAACAAAGGAAACCCAAAGAACTGTCCCGGATTGGAGGAAACTCGAGTAGCGTGCCAATTACACGCAGTGCAGTCTTGGATTGGATCCTGGGCCGTCAAAAGCACTTTAGTGGGGCAAAGAGCAAAACGAGAATAAAGGTTGTGGATTAGTTAATAACACTGTTTCAATGTTAATTTCCTGGTTTTGATTAATGCGTCGCAGTTATAACATGTTAATATTTGAGGAAGCTGAATAAAGGGCACATGGAAACTACGATTTTTGTAACTTTTTTTGAAGACTGAAATTATTTCAACATAAAAAGTTAAAATTAACAGGTGTGATATTGTGATATAAAAGTAAATATATATTTTGGTCTTGTCCCTGTTTCCTAGCTGGTAGCTCTAAAGCCCATGGAATTATCAGAAGTGTCTTTTTGCACGCTAGTGAGGTGACTGGTGGCTGGGAGCTCCGGAATAGGAATAGCTTCGGGGTGGCGGGGATGGAGGGGCGGAGGAAAGCAGGGCTGGTTTCCAGGGAAACCAACCAGGTGATTAGAGGGCTGGAACATTCAGCCTCACCCCCCAGATTTCTGGGGAGGGGCTGGAGGCTGAGTTAACCACTAATGGCCAGTGATTTAATCAACTGTGCCTACATAAGAAAGCCTCCATTAAAACCCTAACCACAGAGGCTCCCAGGGCTTGCAGGTTGCTGAAAACATAAAAGTGCCCAGAGGATGCCATGCCCAGAGAGGGCAAGGAAACTCCGCACCCCTTTCCTCAGACCTAGCCCTTTGCACCTCTTCCA
>PVKM010020359.1:0-23425 GCA_004027735.1 Carollia perspicillata | reverse complement strand
CTGAAGATAATATTAGAAGAATTTGATAGGGTCACGTAGTCATAAGTAAAAAAAGACACTAGAATTCACTGAATCTGTAACTTTGCTTCTCAGTAAAATTGTCTCTGAAATAAAGGACATCATTAATATTCTTCTTAAGGGCATATTTTAACAATATATGATAGAAAGACATATTTGCAGTCAGTTTCTAAACTAAAATTCTTTTCTTGCTATTTGACATCGTACTTAAATTTTTTCCCCTCTACTTTGCTCCTTCTTAACTGTGCTTCAGGTCTTGTCCCCAGGAAGCGGAACCAGAGAAGTGAAAGGAAAGAAATAGAGTTGAGAGAATTGGGTTAAAGGTGTCAGAGTTGTAGGCAGGAAATTTAGTGAATGGTGAAAACCACTGCAGTCCTTTATAGGTGGAGGACTTGGTTCTCTTACTATATAGTAGAAAATACCGTGTCCGGTTTTGCATTGCTATGGGCTACTTGTAGACTGAAACAGCTCTCCTTCTTTAACGGCAGGGACCGGGCGGAGGCCGCCCCTGCCTCAGGTCAAGGAAGTGCTTTCCCCAATCCCAGAGCTTGAAGTTCCTTCCCCGGTGCACCAGCAGGAGCAGTACCTGCGGTGAGTGACCATTCGGCGTTGGTGATGAGTCCACTTTATTCACTACAAACATGAAGAGATCCAGGGAAGTCAAGGATACTTAAAAAACTACGTTTCTCTCTGAGAGTAGGAATTGAAAATGATGAGTGTGCAAAATCAGCTCATATAAATGAGATGACATGAGATAAAATTACTTTTTTCTCCAAGGTGTAGGAAGGACCAGTAAACTGATTCGTTAGTCTGTCAGTGCATCTCTTGGCACTGTGTCCTGTGGTGGAGTCGTAATTCCAGCAGGCCAACCATTGTTTCAGATGGAGCAAGAGAAAAGAGAGTGTGTAAATTTATAAGGCAGAACTACCTGCTGACCACACTGTCTTCTTGGATGTAATGGAGGTTCCATTACGTAACACAGGATTGGAAAGAACCCTTAATCAGTGACTTGAGGAAGATTTTTGGTGTTCTTGTAAGACATAGTTGTTTTTTTTAAGACTTTATTTATTTATCTTTAGAGGGGAAGGGAAGGAGAGAGGGAGAGAAATATTGATGTATGGTTGCCTCTCATGCGTCCCCTGCTGGGAACTGGCCTGCAACCCAGGCATGTGCCCTGACTGGGAATTGAACCTCGATCCTTTGGTTCGCAGGCCCTCGTTCAATCCACTGAGCTACACCAGCCAAGGCGTAAGACATAGTTTTGATAAATGGTTTTTAAACTGTTTTCCACTAATTCTTTTCAGGTAATACTTTGCAAAACTTTTATGTGATTAATATTTGCCTTTTCCCTTCTTAATCTTCAGAAGATCCTTCTGAAGTTCTCTGGGCAATTTGGACCAAGCCCTTATGAAGAATACCCATAATTTTATTTTGGGAATGAGTTAACTGGTAAATACGTGAGCCCAGCTGAGGATGCACGGCAGGAAGTAGCAGGGACGCCGACTGGTTAGTGAAAGCGAGCTCAAGAGCACTCCCTGGACCCACGAGATCAAAGCAATGTGGATGTTTTCCCAGGAGGCCATTATGAGCCATGGAAACGAGCTGATGAAACCCATGGAAATAGCAAAAGAACGCCTATTCTCCTTGTTTGTCCATCTTCGTGCAGCTTACAGTGGCCCCGAGATTTTGACTTTGAGGATCAACAACAGGGTCAAGCGTGAGAATCTTTTCTCTCATTGGCTCACATTGCAGATTCTGATTTGATGGCTTTTGCTGGGCAGATGGATTGTTTCTCTTCGGCAAGCTACTTGAGAGGGCCTGGGATGTTTGTTTCTACATTTGCTTGGATTTATAAATCTGGCCTCCTTTTGGCACTGAGAATGTTAAAAACTATCAAAGATACTAAAATAAAATGAATTTAAGTGAAATACTAAGTGGAACTTCAATATTTAAATCTAATAGCAAAATGCGTGCTCTGATTCCTTTGGCTTTCATATTTTTACAGCTATCATTGATATCAGGAACGGTTATAGTTTTACTTATAAGAAAAGCGCATATAGATGAGAGGGCAGTTCTTATCGAAAAATATAAAAATACCTTCTCAGAATTAAAGTAGAATTTAGCCTCCTGTCCTCATTATTTGGTTAAAATTGCTTAGCTGAATAGGTTCCCAGACTTGGGAATTGTGCTAAGTCTCACTTTTTCTTGTCTGTGTATCCCTGATTAATAGGCGAGTCAGGCTCAGGTCTGGGATATTCAGCAGGAGTCCAGGGGTGTCACACTCCATGAGGCATGGATACTATACAATTTCTGAGATGCCAAGCTCTTGTTTTCTTGCGCATCCCCTATTCTGTTCAGACAAATGACTTGGAAATCAGTGGGAACTTGGCTTACCAAAGGCATAAATTCAGCTTCAAGTTCTGCTAAATTGTGTGAGTTTTCTGGAAGCTAATTTCACTTATTTATTAAAATAATAGACTTTAACAGATATTATGAAGCATTCAAAGATATAGTTAGTCCGCTCTCTGCCCACAGAGTTTATAGTCTGGTAGGGGAGATAGAACACGCATACCACTAGTTCAATGCCAGACACAATTGAGTAAGGTAAGCGTGTCATCTGCAGGCTCCACGCTTCCTGCTGAGAGTTCACAGGCCTATAGTACCTGTTAAGGTCTATTTTCTCCTCTGTCTACGTCTTTCTTAATAATCTCCAGCTATCAGTGCTATTCTGATGGGTGGTGATTTTAGGGGGAGTGGAAGTCCTTACATTTAAAAAATCTAAATACGGTATGTTATCAGATTACCCAGAGGTAGGACGAACAAAAGATACATTAAAACAAATCTCTGTGAACTAGCAGTCCTATACTCTAGTAAAGACAGGATGGTGAAGAAACTTCTGTGAGGTGAAGGACAAGATGAAGTGTGCATGTTTGAACAGAGGGCAAACAGAACATTTTGGCAAAAATATGATACACCGTAAGATATTCTGGAAGAGTTCATGTTTTCTGCCTCCTGAGAATTAAGGCTGTTGCCAGAAGAAAACATGGAGATATTATTGCTGCTTACTAGAAGAATATCATTTTGAGGGTTATTAGTTAGGATACTTTCATCTTCAAATAACAGCAGGACCCAGTCAAAATGGCTTAAATAAGAAGAAGATTTATTATCTTACCTAACAGGAGTTCTGGGTAGTGTTTCCAGGGTTAGTTAATTCGAGAACTCGCATCATCCATCATCCAGTTTCTTTCCTCTCTTCTCTGCCATCTTCAGCTGTTGTCTTCAGGCTTCCTCCTCCTGATTCCAAGAAGCGATTGTATTAAATGTTAGTACCACATCATCGACAATCATCACATCCTATATCACAATGTCCTTTTTAAAGAGTAAAGAAACTTTTACAAGAAGTCCTCCACCCCTCACCCAGCAGATTTTTCCTCACATTCAGAGCATCTAGAATTGGATCACAGATCCGCCCTTAAACCTATCAGTGACAGGGGATGGGACTCTTGGGACATGAATGGTCAAGATTTTCCTGGTTCTTAAGGAGGAGAGAGGAACTGACCATCAGAACACAACCAGAGCTCTGTAAACATGGAAGAAGGGTGCTGGGTGTCTCTGTGAATGTTCCTCCTCCGTTGCAAGTTGATGTGCAGAGAGAAACTCACTAGAGACAAAACACGGGTTTGTTTTCTCCTCAAAACGATCTCTTCAGGTGTGCTGAGGCTGTTCCTCAAGCAGCATCATTGCCCTTCCTATTGTGATGGTGTCTGCCATGTTGTGGTGGGGCCATTATCTCCCTCCAACGATACATCTCTTTTCATATGTAATTAGCCCATCTATTTTCACATAGAAAAGTGATACCACTGTGTGGTATCACAAAGGTGGGCACATTGGCAGTAAAGAGCTTCACAGTGGTCGTTACCTTTCTCTCATAACCCTACACAAATGCCCCCTTAGGGAATTACCTCTCACCCATTGAAGGACATGTTGGTAGGACTGTACATCAAGGTTTCTTGCCCACCAGCTGAGGAGTGGCACGTGACCTGAGCTAGGTCCATTTGAGCCTCTAGTTTTGGTTTACAGCTGCACCGACAGGAGGGTGGGAAAAATGAGCGGAGCGCATTCATACCAGCAGCAGAGTTGAGTGGTTTCTGCTTTCAGATGTCCCTATATACTAACCCTATGGCCATCATTCTGCCTTGGTTTGGAGCCTGGTCCTCTGGCCTTCCATTTGATTCTGTGAGCTATCATTAATATCTTTGTAAAAAGATCTTTTTCCTGCTTAAGTTTCTGAGCTGGTTTCTGTTGTCCGCTGGATACAAAATTGATTATAATTCATAAAGTCATAGAATGTCTCAGCTGTAAGAAACTTTATAAATCATCTGGCTGTATCCTATTTTATAGCCGCGGAAACTGAAGCCCCAGGGGTTGAGAGTTTTACCCAAGACCACATCACAGAGTTTGTCAGTGACAGAACTTTGAATAAGACAACATCTCCTTGGCCCATGGTAGTGCAGTCTGCTTTTTATTTTAATTCCTTCTTAGTATAAACCACAGTCTCTGCGTCCATCTCTTCCCACCCCCACCCTCTGCAAATCCCAATAGAGAACAGTGAGTTAAAACCTTCATTTTTTAATTCCAAACTGACAATTTGCTTTGTGTAGTTTAAAAACTTGTTTTGCAGATTGTCCTTTTAGAGATTTGGCATCTGGTAAAGCCAGGCATCACTTTATATCCTTATATGGAGCCCTGATTCTTTCCAGCTATCTTTAAGTGTTTGGAGAGGAAGTGGCGTGCTCTAGGGAAACATATGGGCTAGGGTTCTGACAGTGATTATTTACCATTTCTAAGTCTAGCTTCTAGCTGTGTGCATGTGGGGAGAACCTTCCATGGCTCGCACTAAAAGATATAGATGCTCTATTTTTTCGGTTGCTGTAGGGCAGTTGTAGCTCATACAACCACTGCCAAAATAGCCCGGTGTCGGAGTAGAGGGGGATCATGGCAATACCATCACACCTCAGCACTCTTCGGCTTCAGAACTCGTGAAACCTTGTACTCATTGCATTCTGATGAGAAAAAAAAAGGTTTCATCACTCATCGCTTGCTTGGTACTAGTTGGTGTCGGCACCCTTCGTGTGTTCTGGAATGCATTAACCATGAGCACCAAGGTGCCGCTGCAGTACTGAGTATGTGCCAGCCACTATTTGAAGCACTTAGCAGTTTAGTTTATTTTTACACCACTGATAGATAAGTACTATTATCATCATCCCAATTTATAGGTGAGGAAATCAAGGCAGAGAAAATTTAAGTAACTTGCTCAAAGTCACGCAGCTTTTAAGTGGTAGAGTTGAGATTTCAACCCAGGTGGTCTGGTTTCTAAGTCCATACTCTTAACCTTCTGTTCTGTTGCTTCTTAGTCACAGAAACGCTCTCTATGGAGGTACAAGTACATGACTACTACTACTACTATTATCGTTTTAGGAATAAAATGATTGCCCCCAATGCCAACAAATGGCTTTTCATAATCACTCCTAACAGCGGTTCTGTATTACGACTGTCTCGTGCCCCGACAGTGGTTGGCGGGTGTGCACCTACAAACCACGGTCGACCACAAGTCTCCTACGCCACTGCTTCTTGTCTCTGCCCACGTAACAAAGTGTCTATAAAGACTCAATTATTTGAGGGTTGTAAGAATCGCACAGAATGAAGCTTTTTGCCCTGGATGTTCAAAAAATAGGATCAATAAATAATTGTTCCATAGACCATTTGAAAGAGTTTAATTCTTTTAACTCATGTCCAGATCCCATGTGGTGAGAGATATTCATTACAATCTAACTACACCCAAATATTGACGAGAAAAGGTTGTAAACTGAGTACCCAAAGAGTCCCTTTCTGCCTACTAGGTTCGAGACACATTTTTCTACTTGAAATTAGCTAAAGGGAGGCGGTAAATCATTTCTATTCCCATCCTATTTGGCAAACAGACCGTATAAGCTTTATTTTTAGGCAATTTATCACAATAAATTTCCACTATGTCAAAGCAAAGTAACCGTGCTTAATGATTACATCATAGTAAGTTCATTTTAGTATATCATTCTTTATTCAGAGTGAAAACTTAGCAGGAAAAAAGGTATTTAAAAATTGTCTATTTTATTACAGCTGTGTAAATAATAGACTAATACTAGAAAGAAAGTTCTCCATTATTCAGTAATTTTTTAATAGAATAATTAGACCAATGTGAGCAAACAGGAGTTCTCTCAATGGCATGTTTTAGGGGCAGAAATCTCATCAGAGGCAGAGGCCGCCCAGGCCGTGTCCTCAGGCACCGGCTGCTACGGCGGGTGGTCAGTGGTGTGGGAGCAGCAGGGAGGAGAGAGGGGGTCATTCTGTCCTCTCCTGGGAACTAGTTGTGTGGGCCCTGGGAATGGAGGCCTCCCTCCCCCTGGGACCCGGTTGGCCCGTCTGCGCCGCAGACAACTGTGTGAGAGACTCTTGTCTTTCCTTACTGCCTAATGCACCACCACGGTGGCCAAAGCAGTGCTTGGCCTCCCTTACCATCTCAGCACCCAGACTTGCTTTATTAGCAGGGTTTGTTTGTTTGTTTTCAGTGAAATCTAATTGTGGTTCATTACCTGTTGAAGCCTTAGATGGGCTCCCTTTTGATTATTAACATATCATTGACATGGAGGTCTTTTATTTATCCTTTCATTTGTTAATGCGACACCCGCCTTATGCCAGGCAGAGTCCTATAGCAGAGATAGGCTACACAGACAATAATTATGCACTCTGGAAAGGCCTAGGCTGGGTCTTCACTCCTGAGAAACTGGTTTTATCCATCTTTGAATTCCCAGACAGGTGCTTCATATAGAAATAACCCTAGAAGTGTTTGTGGATGTAATGAATGTTGCCACGGGAGCCCAGGTGATGGGCACCTGAATCAAGGAGGAAGACAAGTGAGGAAAGACTTCCTGGCCAGGGTGGAAGGAACACATACAGAAAAGGGGACCTTAATTCAAGATCTGTGTGTCCTCCAAAACACACACACACACACACACACACACACACACACACACACACACACGGGTGTCTCCTGACATGCAGGAGATAGAAGTAGGCTCTGTTTGCAAATAGTAATAACTATGCTCTTCTCTCTTTCAAGGACTTGCAGTAATTAATGGGTAAGAAATGAACCTTGTTAAGCTCGAGAATGCCAGCATTCTACAGGGGAAAAGTGACAATACTGTGATCTATTGTGATATTTTTCCACACTATATAATCTGAGCTTGTAACTGATTAACCAATTAAAGATTAAGCAGGCCGGCCTTAAAGGCTGCTGCACAACTGAAAGAATGACTTATCACACAGAAGGTTACTGGAACAGAGGAGAAAGCCAGACTGCAGCCAGAGGAACACCACTGTAGGTGGCTATAAATCAGTGCTCCAGAATCGGGCTTCCCCGTTCAAGCCGGAGAAAATCGGCTCCTTAAATCCCCCTTTGGGAGAGTTCCAAAGCGCACTTACAAACTAAAAGGTTTGGAAAATTCCTATAGGGTTTTTAAAAGTTTAGTAATGGTTAAACACACTTCCCAGGAAAATCCTTTTCCCTTCCCAAGTATCCCCTAAATACCGGTTTTCGAATCGCTATAGTAAAAGAAAATTGAGACACTGGAGGACTGTTGGAATTTTATTTCTTTTTGGGAGTTATACAATAGCTATTTTTTTAAAAAAAGATGAGTTTCACTAAGGGACGATTTTATTTCGTGTTAATGTTACTATACAGTAAGTCCTCAACATCATCAACAGGTTCTGTGACTTTAAGCAAAACGAGCTATAATGAAAACAGTTCCATCATAGTCTAAGTAATAGTAGCAAGAGTTAGGTTCTATGGCGTTTTGTCAACATTATAACAAAATGGCATTGAATCTAGCAACGGTATTTGAAGCCCTGCTGTACTGATTTTAGGAATATTTGGTCTATGACATCACCAATACTGTTGAATCCTTGGATTCATACCAACCCTTCATGGGCTCCAATAAATGATGGCAGCTGCCTTAAGTTAAATTCCCACCACATAGAGATGAGGGGGAACACAGTGCAAGGGGCAACCCACGAGGATTTCTGTGGGTTTTGCCCGTGAGTTGATGAGAAATTGATGAAGGCACCTGAACTGATGGGAGAAATTGATAAAGGTGCCTGAAAAACTAAGCTGGGACCAGACTGTAAAAGACCTTGTTTGGGGGATTTTCCTAAATGCTAGTGCCCACCAACGAAGAGGAATAACCAGATCTGAGCTCACAGAGAGCCAACGCCACCATTCTGGGTAATTAGAAGGGACGTGAGACGGTGCCGATACCAGGTTTCTACTGTAGGGGAGGAAAACTAACCTACCCTCCTGAGTTCTTAACGGAGACCCCTGTAATAAAAGTTTAACAAGAGAAAAACAAATACAAGTTTATTAACATGTAACCTCTTGGGGGATAACCTGGGAAAAATGAGTAACTCAAAGACGTGGCTTAGAATTCAGGCGTAAGTGCCATCTTCATAGACAAAAAGGCGTGGGGATACAGACGCCTTGGGGGAGGGTAGATGGTTTTTGGGAAAGCTAAACGGGCCCTGGGAAGAACAGATGGGAGTACCAGAGGCTGTGACAAAGTCTGTCTGGGTGCGGTGTCCACTTCGAGTCTCCTTTCCTGTGAGAAGAGTCGGTCTTCCTTGGCTGATAAAACTCCTGGGGAGGAGATCAATGACAACCGAGTTCCGTTTAGGGGATCTGTCTTTAGACGTCTGGGAAGTTCAGGGAAAGCCTCTCCTTGCATTTGCTGGTTTTTAAGCGCCTACAGCTCAAACCAATCAACGTACCACGGTAGCATATTTAAGGGGGGTGCATGTCCTAAACTCCTACTCTCATACGGTATCGGGCAGCAAATTCTGCTACCTTTCAGCATCTATTACACTAGTTCACAGGAAGGAAGTGAAGAAAATAAAACAAGAATGAGGCAACAGGGTGGAGAAAGATATACAACGAGGAGGTAATTGATAGCACTAGGAAACTGTCTGGGTGCTTAGGATGAAGAAAAGCAACAGCCTAGGGTGGTAACGAGGCTTCTGGCAAAAGTAACACGGTACGTCCAACTAAGACAGAGAATGTAAGAGGAGGTGGGGAATCATGAATCCAGTTTGGGCATGTTCGGAGTAAGGTTAGAGGGAGACTCAAATACTGAGGCATAGGTGTCTGGTAGGAAGTCGCCTCAATGGCTGAGATTCTGGAGCGATGTCAGAACTCCAGGTGGAAATTTGGGTGTCATCAGCATATACGTGGGTGGCTGCAGAAACCATGGATATATATACCTGGTAGATTTCTTTGCTCAAACTGATATATACAGTTTTGGGTGAGAGACATGCAAAGTGAACTTCATATTGAGCACTGGTTTATTTGGCAGAGTGCACAACACTTACGTGTTTGTGGACTGACTGGATGGATGGATGGATGGATGAAGAATTCATAAAAATCTATAGATATTCTTTTTTACTTTATCTCATGATTTGTTTCAGTATTAGCTCTGGAAAGAAAAAAATATATGACTACCTCCAAGAAGCCAAAAGACAACACTTGGATGTCTGTCCAAATCAATAAGCCTTTCATTTTTTTTAAAGCCAACTAATTTCAGAGCCTCTGATGCATTGCGTATTATTCCCATCAGGTTGCGGTGCCCCAGCAGGGACTAAGTGGTGGTGCCTTTGCAGCAAACACAGATGGAGATGACCAGCTGAGTGACAGGCCAGGTACTGTTCGGCAAGCAAACATGTTATTTTAAGCATGACTTTTCTTGAATAAACATAAATAAATGTAAATGTCTTTATATTCCTTGACAGAGACCAAATGTTTTCAAAAGAAAGAGACATAGAGTACCAGATATTGGCACATAACACCTATGTCTTACATAGATGGTGATATTTCAGTCCCAGCGGCTGTAGACTACACCAAGCCTCTAAATAATCAATCACACCACCATCGGGACCTACAGGGCACATTGGAAACAAGTTTCCTGTTACCACTGATGGATGATTTTTACCTGTCCAGGGAACGGTATTTCTGACCCTTCACGAGTCATTGAGGAAATTCTTAAAATGCACAGTTGTGGCCCCAAATGGCTCAAATGTTTTTGCACCTCACTACAGGCACCAAACGATTTGGGCAATGCCAAGTAAATCACAAATCCATATCATAGCCCAGAAATGTCACTAGGACTCAGACTCATTATCTGCTGAGGCTTTTTTTTTTTTTTGCTTTCCATTTATTACCCTCCTTTGAGTGACATGAAGCTGTAGGTGTAGAGGAGAGACCTCAGTTCATTCGACCTTGACACATTTTTCCTGTCTACATTTTTGCCATAAATTTGGAGACAGAGAGACAGAAATTGCAAATGCAGGTATTAAAATCCCTCTGTGCTCCATTTGTCAAGATGAGCAGATTGTAAACTGCCTCTTGCAAATATGATATGCACCAAGCTAATAACACTGAACCACAGACTTATTCATCTGTTTGGTGTTTCCCTCCAGAAGTTTCTGAAATTGCTTCTGTGTCATTGCATATCCCAGAGCTGTTCAGGTTTAGTCAGAAGGTTAGAGGGACTATCTGGCCAACAGAGTTGGGGTCCTCTTCTAATGAGAAAGAAGCAACAAATTTTCCTGTTTATATCACTGCATCAGTCTTTAGAAACCATGCATTTGAAATACTCGGTTTGGGTTTTTCTGAGGAAAGCAAGACGAGATTTGTAGTCATTGAAATTGTTTTAGAACCTTATAGGAACATTGATGACAAAGAAATCCAAATCATTTTGATTCTCATTCAAACTTCTGGCTCTTCTATAGAAAAATAATCTGTGTATTTTCACTTTAAGTCTCTGGCAGGGCCCTATCTTCTTATTTCCCTGATCATAAGCATTTTTCTTTTGCTTCTTGTTTTAACTTTTAACATTTCAAGAGCCATTTATTAATATTTTCATCATAAAAATACCTAAATATTGCAAATAACACTGAAATGCCCTTCAATTAGTGTGTCAAATTCTGACATTCTCTCTCACCCTTTCTACCCTGCTCAAAAGCATCGTTAACAGTTTTGTGCATATTTTTCCAGATCCTCTTCAATTGGTGGAGTGTGCATGCATACCCGGGTGCACATGTAGTATATCTCTGTGTGTGCATATGTTATTTTAGATAAATATACTACAAGTACCATACTGTAGCTTTCTATTTACAATCAATGATACATCTTGGGCTCTGTCAGTACAGAGATTTCATCTTACTCCACAACAAATCGATTTCTCTCTCTTTCTCTCTCTTGCCCCACCTCTGTCTCTCTCTCTCCTTCCCTTTCTCTCTTAAAAAAAAATCTCATGCTCTACACAGGTAGTCGAGGGTTAAAGACTTTCAGGAAGGGTAGCGATACACAAATGGGCTTCCCTGGCACCAAGCAGGTGGGTGGGAGGAGGAAATGAAGCTATTTTAGGAGCAGCGAAGGCACCTGTGAGACGAGAGCACCCGGGAGACGACGAGAGGGGATGCTGTGTCGACAATGACCAGGCAGCTGCTTGCTCTAAGTGCCTGTGAAGCGGTGGAGAGGCCTGCGGCGAGAACAGCCCACGGGCCCAATAACCTTGCATGGCTTCCTTCTGTGTCTCTTTCGTCCCGGATTGCTCTTAGTTTCATGGCAACAACCAAAGCTGACGACCAAATCTTTCAGCTATAAATCCACCTCACGGCATAAAGAGAGCTCAACATACAAGTATTCGGATGTCTCCAAAAATAACACGATATATCCCTCTTTCATTGGAAGACTGTGTAAATGTTTAAAATGCTAGCTAGTCAGGTCACATGGACCTGGGTTTGAATCCTGGCTCTGTTTCACTAGTTGCATAACGTTAGGTGAGTTATATAATTTCTCTGGGTCTCAATGTTTTTCTTGTAATAATATCTACCAGAGCAGGTAATCATGGAAATGAAATGGAATAAAACATATAAATCATTCAGCATAGTGCCCAGCACATGGTAAATACGTATTAATTATTATTATTTAAGTTTTTTGGATGGAATGTTTTCTGGTGAGACAAATGGAGAAAGGATAATATAAATTACAGAGAAAGAGAAGAGGAAGAAATGATACGGAAAAGAGAGGCAGGACTTGACAAGCAGACCCTGGAAGAAAGGCACTTAATGACTGTCAGAAAAAAAAAAATCCCGAGAGAGAAAAGGGATAAAGATGGCAGGGATTCAAAGGCAGAGGCTGGGCTTTGCTTTCTGCCAAGGTTTCATCCATCTGGCCTTGGCTTCTACGCTGGTTTTCCCCTCCAAGTGGCAGCTCTGGAAGCCTGGTGCTGCGACGCAGGTCAGGGTGACACGGCGTCTCTGAGTCACCCTGAACTGTGCTCTGGGAAGGCATGCAAGAAACGTCCGTGTTCTGCTTTTGCAGTACGGCATTCCTGGGAGACTAATAGCAGAGACGGGCCTGTCAAGGGAGTCGGCAGTGACCACCGGTGGACCTCATCCTGTTTCTTTTTGGCTGACAGCTCATGCAGAGAAAAGCAGTCTTGGATCCAGACGAGGTAAATGTGGCTGAAGTCCCAACACATCCTGACCTTGCATAATCAGCCTCTCTTCCCAGTCTACGGTGATCAGAGACGCCAGAGATGCCAGAGACAAAAACCAACACCTTTCTCACCGTTGGGCTGTAATAATGTAACCATTGCTGAAGGCAGAGTGCTCCACGGGTGGAATAAGTCAGATTATTTTGGGGGCACAAAACATAAATAAATGAAAAGAACAGAAAGATGTCTTTCCTCAGTTTTGTTTATTAGCAGATATTGAATGGAGCGTCTGTTACAGATGAGCACGTAGAAAAGGAACATAAGCCTGAATGAGTAATAAGATCTCCAGGAAAATGAAACAAATGGTTAACAAAGATTTCTTTTCTTCCTTTTGTCTGAATCCACTCCTACGGCTTTTCCCATTCTAATCAACTACAAAAACTGGGCAAAATTACAGTTCTCGGAGGAATTTTCAGGATGATTCCCTCTGATGTACCTTTACAAACACAAGGATTTAAGAACTAAGTTGGAACTGGATCTGAATATAAAAATGTAGGGCACGTTTGAGAGGAAGATCAAAGGGCAATTTTTACATTACAAAAATTACCTTAACCCTGAAGAGTAATTGCTTTTATAAAATTAAATAGATTGAAGTCATGCATTATGATCCACCCCATCTGTTCCGCACACATACATATATACGTACATAAAGTGTGTACACATATATTTTTTTAGGGGAGGAGAGAAATACATTTATTTCACATTTTTGCTAAATTACTTCCCTAAGACACATTACATTTTGGACTTCTGGGATGACTGTCATTGGAATCTGCCTGCTTTTGTTTCTAACTGAAGTGAGCAGGGCTGCCCGTGTCGAAGGCGACTTTCCAGACAGGCGAGCACCTGGGGCAGCTGACTTCTACAAAGACAGAAACGCTCTCGTTTCTGGGTTCTGATATCTACCCAGTACTCAGCACTTTCCTTTAGGCTGCCCGAGGCTGGGGCTTCTTTCATCTCCTGTGAAGGCAGCTCAGGTCCCTGGTTCCTGAGTTGGAATAAGGAACAGAGCTCAGTCCCACCACTGCCTCCAGCTACTCACACCACTCATTTAACCATGCACTTGAAGTGCAGCCCAGTGTGAGACCCAGAGAAAAGACAGACGTCTGTTCTCAGGAGGAGAGGCTGTTTAAGACTGGACCCCTGCTTTCGGATTTGGGCCTCGATCTTGCCCTTTAGCAGCGTGTGTATCAATACCCCAAAGGAATTTTCCTTGGACGTATTTTTGCTTTGAGTTTGAAATAGGCTTTTGATGCTTTTTATTTAATAAGGCACAGGCACAGAACTACATTCATTATTTAGACTAGAACTTATTTTGCTCTTGATGGAAGGAAAATCTGGCATGCTTGTTCAGGGTAATTGCACAGAGTGAAATGAACCCAATTTATGTACAGGATTATGGACGGAATAGAAAGCTTTCAAAGTAAGCCTGCTAAATCATTCATTCAGTAACTGACCGACATTTTTCCCAGATTGGCATCCTGTGCCTTGCCAGCTTTTAAAGCAAAGCAAAGAAACAATTATTTAAAATGATGGTGAAAAAACAGTACTGAAAGAGAGAAATCCTGGAGAGTGGATATATAGAGACTGAGTATTCTCTTGTAAATAACATACTTCACAGACCATGAAGCTGGGCTCTGGGAATCATTTCTCAACTCATATCTTTACCTGGCAACTTTTAATATTCGATTAAAACACATGAAAATGCAATGTAAATGATGTCGCTCACTTTAAAAAGAACAATTATCTCATTCTTCTACAGCTTTCTATTTTATTTTATGATTAAAATTTTGGTGTGCACTAAATGGGTGCAGCTAGGGTTAAAGACTAATTCTGGAAATCCAGCTTCTTTGGAATGATTTGTTTCTTTGGTATTTCCAGTGAATGTCTATAAATCTATCTGATGCTTAAAAATCTGATGTGAAGAAATCGTGCAAGTCCTTTCCTCTCTGCTCCACACGTAAAAAGTCTAAAATTTCTGAAGAGGTAGAACATTTTCATCAGTTAATTTCTTCTGGATTTAATAACAGGAACACTTCAGGCAATCAAAAAGCAAGTAAAAAATGTTTTAATTGATTCCTTGAATAGTGTTTTTCCAGATTGTAAATAAATTGTTTTGATGTTTTCTCTCCTGCTGTTTCAGGATTCACACCAATGGAATACACAACACAGACAAAAGAAATGCCTGTGGAACAAAGGCAGGCTGCTCCTTCAGGGGAACAAAAGCAAACTCAAAGTGGGGATTTTCCGTACAGGCTTTATTTGCCCTGCAGAGAGCCCCTGGGCAAGACATCTTGCAACGGCCTGTAGGGGCGCCTGAAAGAGAAACAGGAAAGGGCACCCTACCCAGGACGAGCAGGTGGCCTTCAGGAAGAGAAGTGCCCACGGGCCACGCCTCTCCTGGCTGCAGGCCCTTCCATGCAGCCCTTCATGGAGCCATATACCAGCCAGTCAACCCACACACCGGCATTTTCTGCCCCTTAGCAGCACTGATGATGTTTGCTGTTGGTGAGAATGATCTGCGCATTCACAAAACAGCCTGACTCAGTTACAGCAGACTTAACAATGCAGTCCTAGGAGTCCACTGCGTTGAAATCTCTTTGATTTTCTATCTGAACACTTCCAAGATTCGTAATTGTGCTATCATGTATTTATGGTCATAAGAAGTCAATTTTAAATGAAATCCCCTGTAGTACCCCCTTTCATAAATATTTGCATATCGTATGCAAAATTTGGGATAAAAGAGTTCAGAAAGGGTGGGAAAATGCAATAAATTGAAGAGTAGATGTTTTTTAAAACCATAAATGTACCTTGTTCTTCACGTTTTTTAAGGTTTAGAAAATTTATTAATATTTTAATGCAGTTTAAGAATCATTATAAACCTTTCAGAATACTTGTCTTTAGTGGAGTGAGATCATATTCTTCTGTTGTGAGCATACACTAGGAGCTCAATAAATGCTTGTTTCAAGAAGGAATGGCTCTAAAGAGATACTTATGTTTCCCTTGAACTATTATAGCTAAATCTATAAGTAGTGTTATCTTTGTCCATGACATTTATGTAACAAAACTAAGTTCAGTATAGCACTTGACTTAAAGTAATACTTTAAGAATAGACATTTAAAGGTGGAAATTTAAAGGATTAAAAAAAAAGTCTAAGGTTTGTCCATGAATCTCCAAGTATAGCATGCTTGACCAGGAAAATGGCAGTGAGTATTTGTGAATGAATTTCAGATTAAAGAAAATGATCAATACAAAGCTGTGTACATTTAAATTAACACCAAGAAAACAGTATTTGTAAAATAACCATATACACGAAGAGAAGTGATATTCTCTTTAACCTTTCATTCTCAATACTGTCTGTGCAAAATTGCTTGTAGTGTCCTCAAACGGGTGTCTGTGGCCAGATGCGTGGAAGACATCACCTTCAATGATACACACATCGAAGCAACGTGGCCTGCTGTTTCCTCTAACTGGTGGGGGTCTGGCCAGCTCATGGCTGTGCTTCTGAACAACTGGTCTGGATGTGTGAGACCTGCAGAACAGGCAGCAGCAGCTGGAAAGCATCCTGGATGTATGTCGTGCTATTGCAGCCCTGAGAGGGGACAGAAATGTGGTTCAAGGGGCGTTTTCATAGTTCAATTCTGACAAATCTTCCGATTTGACGATGTTCCCTCTCATCAAGCCCCACAATATTTTATAGCTTTTTTCTTGTAACGCTTGGTGGCTTAAAGCAAATGTAAACACATCCCTTGGGATGGACTGTGTTTAGCCCTTAATGATCCATACTAACAGAGAGAAGAATTCACTCAAAGTGAGGCAAGCCGTTTCCATAACCTTGGAGGACATATCCGTGTGTTTATTCATGACCCAATATGTCTAGTCTTCACTGCCCCCTTCCCAGATAACTATCCCCACTGTCTTGAAATAACACAAAGTACAGTATGAAGAGGGCTCTAGTTTGCCCTAACTTATAGATGAGTGAGTGAGAACCATCTGCATAAAACTAACTGGAAATACTGTGTATCATGTGTGGCGAACCTTGAAGCCTAGCGTCCTCCCATGAGCGTTGGTACCTCTACTTGGTTTGGATATTTGACGTTGCCGGGCAGGTTCTGGGGTGCTGTAACCCACAGCAGCGTTAGAGGGAGAGGCCATTTAAAGTTTCAGGCAACTAAAACATGAGGCAGTTCCACTGGGAGAGTGAGTGAGTACTTGACCTCATATTCTCCAGGACTGACACAGTAAATTAATCTGCTGATGCCTTCTAGGTGGCCAGGGGAGAGATTTGCTTGTTCCATATTCTGCGTGTGATTGCTTAGGCTGACACTTAATTGTGTCTGCTCCCCTGGAACCTGCCCCCACACGCCTTGTCCTTTCTGGTTGACTCCATTCTGTATGTGGCTCTGTCCTATACAGTAACACCTGGTACCACCACTTCGTTACTTTTTTTGTAATACCTTGGTAGTTTTCCTTAACAGTAAGGCACGATTCCTTAAAATGTTGCTATGAATATAATAGGTAGCCCTCTCTCACCTGAAGTTTTGTAATTTCCAAATTTTGCAATTGACACCTACTTCAAACTGCAAAAACCTACCGTATATGCATGGCCCATGTTTAAACTTAACTTGTTAGCCCCTTATGGCATCAGCTGGGTGCCCTGTGACTACAGATATGTCTGCTTTGTATTTTGTAGCCCCTAATGGTAGGCTCTTCCCCATCAACCACGGGTAGAATGCCGTGCCTTCCGACTCAAGAATGTCCCTGGGCCTTTCTTACGCCACTCTTTCTATCAAAGACATAGAGGTGTCAGGGCAGCCTCTGATCTACGCCACAAAGTCTTGGTGAGTGGAGAGGCCACAAAGCGAGTGGTTGCAGAGGATGGTGCCTCTGGTCACCGAACAGGCAGAGGGTCAACAGTCCACTTGTCATTCTGTCAGTCTGGAGCTTAGACCCCGTGAAATACACCAAAGATTGTTGTGAATGAAGGGAAGTGCACATTTTTAGGAAAATCACAGGGTCAAATCTGGGGTCAGACTTGGCAACAGAAATCTGCCTCTGCCAGAGAAAACAGCGACAGGAATAGCACGCAAGCTTTGCGTTTCTCTTTATCATCAGGAATTCTTGGAAATTACATATTGTTGCTTCACAGGAGGGTTTACAGCTGGCTGAGCTCCACAAATGTACTCAGAAAAAGACTGCTGATGATATGATTTAGAATCGTAGTAACAGTCGCTGCCTGGGGAAAAAGCGTAGCTCTAACATTTGCTTTGATTCAGAAGCACTTTCTCCGGGGGACACTTACCTCTAACAGTACACTATCGATCATGGGGTTAAGGACTTCAGCCTTCTTGTCACTCTGCGGAATCAAAAGGATGAAACTGACAGATTAGGTGCTCACGCTGCACGGCATGCCACATGCAATGTCATACACAGACTCTGCTGAGGGATCTCTTGGACAGAAAGGAGAGGAGACGTGGAAAGGGTACTCTAGACCAGGCGTCCTATTTGCTGCTTCCCCTGGATAATCTCATTTAATTTTGACAGAAATCCTAGGAGGTGGGTACGTAGGTACCATGACAACCCTAATCTGAAGATGAAAAAACAGCAATCAGGAAGGTTGAGTAACTTGTTTAAGGCCACAAAGCTAGAAATTTAAACTCAGACCTTTTTGACTATGGAAGACTTGCAGCAGGTCTGGGCTTAAGGTGAGGGCAGTGAGGCTGAGTTGTAGCAGTGCAGGGCTGGGGCCCGTCTTTACTTAAAATCGTTTGGCATTCATTTTGATTTTTAAAAATGTTGCATTAAAATATTTGTCTAGATGACTGAAGTTGTTTCTTTGTCTTTTGGGGGAAGCCCACTTAAATTCTGCAGGTGAGCTAAGTACTTTAATTACCTACATTAGTTCCAGCCCTGTGCATTAGTCTTTTTTTCTCCCCTTCTTCATGTAAATGCAAAACATGGACATTTGGTTATAGGGTGTGTCTTCCAAACCAGCAGCAGAATTAAAACAATCTTAAATATAACTTGCAAACAGGTCTGCAGATCCCAGTTTTCAAAATGTAAACATATGCAAAGCACAGAACCCAGAGCCTGATATAAAGTAGGTTTTAAAAAATGAGAGCTAGCATCAGTATCATCATTGTCATCTCCACCATTGGTCCATCCACCAACAGTCTTCTCTATCTAAAGTGTCCGATCTATTCTTAGACAATAAATAATTAAAGGGACTGGGAAGAGAAAGGGCAATCTTAGTAGATGGTTTTCCTTACTGCACCCAGAAGACTTTATGGTAAACAAAAGTACAATATGTAAATGAAATACCTCTTCCCAGAACAGCCCCCTTTTACTGACATTACTCTACTGGGGAATCCATAATGAAATTTTGGTGAGAAAAAAAATCTTTAAAAGCCCAGTCATTTTAGTAAGTAACCAGAAAATCCATTATGGTCTTTGCTTTCATGTTTACTTGATTATCAATGAACCTCTAAAATATAATAAAAATGAGGGCAGTAAAATGACATTGGTTTCCAGAATCAATGAGATGTACAAGCCACTTTAATAGAGTCTGGAGAGCAATAGGCACTCATTAGCTCCACGTTATGAGTAATGGCTGTTGCGGAGCCCAGAAACAGTGGCTGGGTGAAGAGGACTCATCGCACTACAGGACTAGGAGGGCTGCTGGGGGGAGAGGCAGTTCAGGGAGCTCCGTGCAGACTTAGCTTTTCCTTTCTCCAAAATCGTGACATGTGTGTTTCTGATTTTGTGCACGTAGACATTTGTACATGTGTGTACAAATACGGTTGACCCTTGAACCACATGGGGGTAGGGGGACTGAGCCCCCACACAGTCAGAAGTCTGTGGATGACTTTTGATGTCCCCAAATCTTAACTACTAACAGCCTACTGTTGAGAGAAAGCCTTACAGATTACACAAACAGTCAATTAACACATATTTTGTGTGTGATATGTATTATATACTGTATTCTTACAATGGAGTAAGCCAGAGAAAAGAAAATTTCATTAAGAAAATCATAAGGAAGATACATTTATAGTATTTCTTTAAAAAAACCCCACATATAAGTGTTTCCTGAGCAGTTCAAACCTATGTTGTTCAAGGGTCACACATGCACACACGCGCGCGCACACACACACACACACAAGCTCAAGTACGACGCCTGTCTGCTGAGCTGTGCTACTCAAATTGTAGACTGAGGGTCAGAAAAGTTGTTAGCACATGGGAGCTGGTCAGAAATGCAGAATCTCCGTCCTCACGCCAGACCTACTGACTCAGAATCTGCATTTTTACAAGATCTCCAGGCGATTTGCTTGCACATCCAGGTGTGAGAAGCTCTGTGCTGGAGCTACCACAAGTGACGACGAATGGAGAGCAAGTCTGTGAACATTCCCTGGAGCTTCTCGAAAACCCACCAACATCCCAGAAGCCCGATGCCAGGGCTAAACCCAGTCAGATGAGAGCCTGAGCTGCCTGTCTGTCCTTGGAGACGGTGCTCTGAGCCCAGTTTTAGCAAACGTCCTGGCTGAGCTTCTGTTTTGTGGGGCTATTGAAGGAGGCCCTGGATCCTCCACTTTTGACAGAAGCCCCTTGGAGACCCATCTCCCTTAAAAAGGCGAAAAAAGAATCGGTAATACAATCTTACCCCAACAGTGGTTAAGGAATTTGTAAACTTCTTTGATAAGGAGGCTACTTCATTACACATTGCAGTAGTTAATCTGAAATAAAAAAAAGTGGTTTGGGGATTTTCAATAAAGTAAAGTAATGCAACCATCAAGACAATCACTGATACTAATACCATATTCCACTTAAAAGAATGGCACACAAATTTGAAGATGCTTTGTAGGAATGTTTTTCTTAATAAATTTCCATGATTCACAAGCACAGTTTAATCTAATCCTGGGTTTCTTTGCATGCTTAATTAATCATCTAATGCAGCCTACCTCTTTTTAGAATCAAAACCTCATGCAGAAGAATACCTACCAGTCTTGACCTCCACATGTAAAGGGATTAAGATTCTTGCCAAGTGGCTTTTCTCCAGCTTTTCGATCATTTTCAAATAATGATGAACACTGATTGAGGCACTATGTTAGGTACTTTTGTATAAATAATCACACTTAGTCCCCATAGTGACCTTATGGGTAACATTATTATTCCCATTTTATAGATGAAGAAAATGACACTTAAGGACACGAAGTATCGATAACTTGCATAGGGCAGCAGTAGGAAGTGACAGAGCTTGTATTCAAACTCAGGTGTCTCTTGACACCTTGATTATTTTTATTGGATGCTAGAAGAGAAAGATCCTGTAGAATATGTTGTTAAGATATATGAAAACTCCAAGTTTATTCTAGCCATTCCACTTCTCAGACTTTACCCCAAGAAAATAATGCAAGATAGACACAAATATTTCACTAAAGCAGTGTGTTGCATTACAGATGATAATAAAAACTGAAAACAACCGAATTACCTAATAGCATGGGTACTCTCTGATTTTCAAAAATAATATACATGACTTTTACAAATAGTGATTAAAATGCTATTAGAAAAATAATAACTCAAAGTTAAGAAAAGATCTAGTGCAGAAAATAGAAGTAAGCTTCGTTCTGAGAAATAGGGGTCCTTGTCTAAGCTAGGTACTCAGGTTTGCTGAGCAATATTCATCTATCTGGCCATCCATCCATCCATCCATCCACCAAAACTTCTCTGCAGAAAGGGTCGGGAGTAAGGCTAGGCGATGGCCCAGAGCCGTTCTGCCTATGTTCTTGGGCATGTGGGCGGAGAGACACTTACACAGACAAACGTGAGGTCTGAATACCCTTTGCTGTGCACCTGGCTGAGGATGGGACGATTGGGACTGAGAAGCAGAAGGAAGCTAAGAGCCAGGTCCTGCTCTCGGTACACACGTCGGAACTCCAGCCCTCCCCTTTCAAGTCAGCACAGCAAATGTAAAACAGCACCTGGGTGTTTCCATCAGTATTTTAACCTTTTCCTATTTTGCCTTTTCCTCTTCCTTCTACACATTGAAGCAAGCAATATTCTTTTCAGGGCATATTAAAGATAGGAATGTAAAGTTCTTACAACATCTTTGACTTGCACGTGTTTAGATATGAAAATCTAGACTAGGTGACACATGCTTACAAGTGAGGAATTGTAATTGACTAATATGGACTTTTTGGAAGGTCCTTCCACTAAAAATTTTCTCCCCAGCCTATAATGCCAAATGCAGCAATAAGCAAAGACTAGTTAGCTACTGAAGTCAATGAGTGAGTTGAAATGTGTGTGTATGTACCCAAGTATTGTTAGGAGGCTCTTATTTTTGGCTCTTGTGTCTGTATAATAATGAGATGATGTTTGGACTCGTGATAATTTTCTATACCACAACACACAGCCATATGTATAAAAGTTAATGACTTATTTTTCCACTCCATGCCAATTATTCTAACAAACTACATACCCACTATTTTCATGTATATAAAGTTACATACATACATGTTATTTCACTAGATAGACTAATAATAACTTCTATGTATTGGGGAATATAACATACGACTGCATATGTCCACATGCATGCAGCCTACAGTGAACTGGCTCACTGTAGCGACCACCATGGACAGGATTCAGAGTGTTTAGAGTTGACAGAAGTCCCTGGGCACAGTGTGGGCGTGTCTGCATGTTGTCGTGAAGCTTGCCGAGAAGTCACATTACGGCTTCCTTTCAGTATTTGTGTGGCATGTTAAAAATGTGATTACCCTCAAAGGTCTGTACTTCCAAAACTTGGTCTATTAAAATAAACACTTACTGAGCTCTGAATGCCTTCCCTTAAATCTCCTCCTAAATAATTCCTGAAATGTCTACTGTTATCCTTGTTAACACTGTTCATTTCTGAAGACAGTCCTTGCTCCTTCATGTGACCATAGACACTGGAATTATTTGACTTGAAATCTGAATCTTTAGTAGCCTGTGTGTGTGTGTATTTGAATGGCATATACATGTAAAATTGGAAAAATAAGAGTTGAAAATAACATTTACTTTATCAGAACTTTTGCTTGGTCCCGAGCTGGTTTTTCCTCTTCCTGCCCGTGAAGAATTAGCTCTGCTACTTTATGAAGCTGCTCGATACAGCGTGCTGTGACTTCTGCCAGGCTTTCCATGGACAGCATGTACACTTCCTGGAGGGAGCAAGCGCGCGTAAGACAATGACTCACTGAGCAGATGCTTTAGAAAAGCCCTGTGGTATTAAATATATATATAATTGCCCGAAGATTCATAGGCGTGTCTAAGACTTTTCTACGTGGAAGCGCTGCCAGACGATGGAAGTGCCGCTGGGTTCCCGGGGACGTGGCAAGCCTTAGTCACAGCTGTGTCCCTCGTCCCCAGAGCCATGCTGCGCACACGACAGGCAGGTGCTCCAGAAAGCGTGTGAGCGGGCGGTTGAATGAAATAGGCCTCAAAGGGCATTTTTCTCAACGTGAACTAATTTTAAAAATTAGTTCCTCTAAAATTACGGTCCAATGTGAAATAAAGTTATTGCAAACTCCTTTTTGAACATAGGCAGGATATAAATTATGCACATATATATTTATTAAACTAAAGAATAACGACTACAGCGATACAATTTTTTTTGGAAAAAAGCTTCAATTAGCTCATTAATTATGAGGCATAAAGACATTTTATGGTTTCAAATTTGCATACAAGATGAAATTTCATCTTCAAGGTAAATCAACTATATTCTCAAAGATTTGGGTTTCTTTTTC
>PVKM010020358.1:0-23433 GCA_004027735.1 Carollia perspicillata | reverse complement strand
TATTTGCTCTCCTTTTGATAGACATTTAATTGTTCCCCCTAATTTTTATGTGTATAGCCATCATTTTATTGGTCATCTCTGTGCATGTTTCCATGAGCTTCTAAAAGTGGGAGTGCTGGCTTTCTTGTACTTGGGTGAGGTAGTTATCACTCTACGGAATCTTTCTACCCAGACACTGAATTCCTTGAGGTCAGGGGCTGTGTTTCATTCATCTCCGTATTGCCAGTACCTGACACATCACATTGAGATAAATGAATAGACACATCAATTAATGAAATGCCTTCATTCCTCCCCCTGCTTTCCCAAGCTAGCTTCCTCCCTCGGCCTAGTGTGACGAGAGTCAAGGGAATTTCCTACCACAACTCACAATGCACGTTACCCTCATTATCTTGTTTAATTACCACAACTTTCTGAGATATAACATTTTACAAGTGATAGAACGAGGCTTAGAAAGGTGAAGTGAGTTCCCGCCATCATACAGTCAGTCGGGAGTAAAAGGGGAATCCGAGTGCAGGTCTGTGCAAATCCAGAGCCTGTGACCACTCCACTCTCTCCTGCTACGTCTCAAACAGTAGGGTTTGCTAATATAAAACAGCCTGGTGTTTTGCCTTCGTAAATGTGATATCAGCTTCGATGATCCTCTCTCATTCAATGAAATCTTTTTTTCTCTCAGAGTCTGGGGAAATCACCTTCATTAATTACCCCACAGCTTTGACTAGTTAACTGACATCTTTCTCTCTCTTGGGCCTCGAGTCTATATGTTAGGATCCTGAAGTGTTAGCAGGATGCTTTATATCAGTGAGTTCAGCCCCATGATTCTAGAGATGGGAAAGCTAGGCCAAGGGGCTGAAGAAATGTGCTCAAGGTGTCATAGTGAGGCAGAAGCCAAGCTAATGTCAGTGCTAGGTTGAGGTCACTACCAGGTCTGCTGTGAGCAGGTGTGGTGCCCTTTGATCTGGTTTTGGATTAGCTGATGGGGCTGGTTCTCCTCCAACAGGGAGGAAAGTTGAGTGGTATATGGCTTTGCCATCTCATTGATGTCAGGTCTAATGAAGAAGGACACTGGCAAGACTGAAACCAAGAAGGGACATCCCAGAAGCCAAGGCATGTATGTTCATTGAAGTTCAGCTTGCAAAGCAGCAGAAGGAAGCTCCAAGGGATGCTGATTCTGTCGGACTGATGTCAGAGGAGAAAGTCACCTTCACTGCAGAGGGACTGTCCTGACCAGGGTTGGCTGACTTCTGGAGCAGACAACTCCATGTACTCAGTGGAAAAACGCTAAAAATTAACTGCTTGCTCACATTACTGTCCAATGCTACCACCGGTGAGTCTGCTCTCTGCTCTCTGGGGTTGTTCAGGGAGTCAGTTTCCTTCTATCTCTGATCTCTTCCTTTCCCAACATGCCTGCAAAGTCATTATCCAGGCTGGGTAGTGAGTCCATGCTGAGTCAAGGTCAGTCAGGGGCAAGAGCTCGGGCTAGAGTAGGCATTACTGGCTCCACCGCCAGAGGCTGGGATTTCTACAGCACTGTCCTTCCTGCCTCTCAGCATCTCTGACCCTGTTTGCTCCTCTCTGAAATGGGAGTCACATGGCCTGCTCTGCTCATCCTCAGCATCATGACTGCAAACCCTGGAATATGTTTTATAAGTGGGAACATAACGTGCTGACTGCCCACCCTGACCTGGAGCCCTCCCCCTTCAGATCCTGAAGGTAGATGTCAAATCTGAGGCATGTTCTTCAGGAATGGAAAGATAGCTGCAGTGTGACTGCACAGGACGTGGTCACTGCTGCTCTGAGGCTCAGGCACAGGAAGCATCTCTCTCCAGATGATGCTGGAGAACCCAGGCTATCGGTGCACTTTGACACCGAGAATCATTTCCTATCCCAGACCCTCCTGACAGCAGCCAGCGAGCTCCATCTGCAGGGTCAATTGTTGACCTTGAACTTGAACTTGGGCTACAGCACCATTGGACCCTGGTAGGGTAGTAGGTTGGCCAGAGCATGGAATTTGGAATCCTCTTGGTTCTAGTGCTTGGTGGGTTCACTTTCCTCCTCTATAAAATGGGGAGAATGACTTATGTGGTTGTTTTGACAATTAAATGAGCTCATTATGAAAACTGCTTAGCAGATTGAAAATAAGCAGCACTCAGGAAAGCTGCGGTTATTTTCATGCCATATCCAATGTGCTAGAGATGACTTCTGGGCACTTGCATAAGGGTTGAGTCAGAACTTCCCCTGTGGCTTCCCTGGTGGCCCCATTTCGATGAGCAGTCTTTTGCCTCAGTGTCCCTTTTCTGCCCATCCCAATTCCTTCCCTGAATCTTAGCCTGCTTAGCAGAGGCTCAGAGACACCACATAGCCTCAGTGAGGCCACGTCTCCCGCCACCACTGCCTCCCGAACACGCGGACTGGATTACCAGCTTGGGCTCTACCATCTTGAGCACCTGGGCAGTGAGTGAACTCTGAATCTAAAGTTTTCCATGACCCCTCACCATCCAGCGGGTATTGATGCCACGGACTCGATCTTATGCAGCACTCCTGATTCTCACTATAGCCACAGTAAGCTTCCCCCCAGCTCATCAGGCCTGAAGCAGAGCCTGAGACAAGGGCTTGGGAGGTGATCCCAGGATGCAGGAGTGAGGGCGTGGGCAGTGGCAGACAGGGAGGAGGAAAGGCCAGTATGTGCTATGTGCCAGGTTCCCACCTGGCTCCTGTGGAAAGGCATGGCCACCACGCTGCGGGGTTGTCCTGGGGAAGGAGAAGAGCCTGGGACACTCACCAAGGGTTCCTGTCCCTCACTGGTCAAGGGTGCCCAGAGACCTCCCCCTCCCATTTTGAAAATGTCCCTGGGTTAGATCTGAGTGGGCTTCACAGGCTCAGAAGAAAGCCCAGAGACAGAGAGGTGGAGAGGCTTAGGGGCCTGCGCCCAAAGGAGAATGTGTCCCCTGCAGTGGTGCCATCTTCAGGGATGAAGTCTGCAGAAGCCATTTTACTGAGGAAGCAGCTTCCCGCTTTGAGTTGAGCTGGATCACAGGAAAGGTCTAGATCCACGTGCCACCTTCTTAGAGAAGGCTTTCCTGGTGTCTTATTTGAAGGAGCCCGCCTGTGTTTACTCCATCCTGTGGTGTTTTCTCCCCATGACCCTCCTCTGCAGCTTTGGCAGTGTAGCCTAAGACCTACCAGTCTGTGAATGTGTCTGGATGTCAGGATCTGCTCAGATAAGACCTGCACCAGACTTGGAGTGGGGTCATTGCAGAATGAGAGGTTCGAATTCCAATACCAATCCAGGGAATGGGTGCCCAAGAAGTGCCAAAGCTTCGGGTGGCTCTCAGGTGTTGGGGTGGAAGACGTCAGGGTCAGGCACAGCAGACAAGGTGAGCCACCAACAGAAGTTAATCAAGCAGCAGGAAGTGGGGACGTAGGAGGGGACCAGGATGTCCAGTGTGATTGGGGCCAACGATGTCAGGCTGTGGGGAGGCTTTCTTGGGAATGGACAGGATGCACCTCCTGGTCCCACTTTGGCGTTTTCAGGCACTTCTCTGTATCTGGTTTCCATTTCCTCACTGTGGCCACACTGATGATGTCATTGAAGGTTGGGAAAAGTGATGATTTTAGTGCGTACCTCAATAATGATGCATTTTTACCTGGCTGCAACTCATTCCGAAACTGACAGTGAAGGGATTTTAGGACCTAAAAGAAGCTCTTTTTTTGAGTCTTGGCCCAAAGGGGAAGCAGCCTGCTGTGGATGCTGGAATTCCAGAGACTCTGAAATGAAGAACAGCTAGGCAGTACCTTCCATTTCAAGCCACAGTTTTTCAAGGCACAGGTGAGAACAGCCACTCCTCCACGAGACCAACTCAGCAGGACCAGCTTGTCTGAATACAGTGCGAGTCACCTTCCAGACTGTGGACAGAGCTGGGGCTGCAGGCTTACCTCTTCACAAGGACCTCCCGGTCCCTGTCTCAGTCCTCCATGCATTAGGTGAGGAAGAGCCAGCCCAGGGATCTGTCTGCCTTCCCGTCAGAGAAAACAGTGTGTGTGCCCCTTTGCCTTACAGATCTGTTCTCCAGGAACCCAGTTACAGCCATAAATAACCTCTTGGCTTCCGTTGTTTCTACAGTCAGGTTCTGTAGTTCCTGATAGTGAAATTTAATGACAGAAGGAAAGTTGGAGTTACTCCTTATTGTTAAAATCAGTGTCCGTATGGGGTGGCTGGCTCCCCGGCCAGCATTTGCAGTGTACTAATTACATGTTCGGCCATCTTCATGGTTCCCATATGATAGGGCTCTACATAAAGCATTTCATTTTAATCCTAATTGCAGTAAATAGAGTGCCTCCTCAACAGTGGGCTTCGGAGTTACCTAGCCTCCTCTGGATAGTGGATATGTGATACTATTTCCACCATAACATTTCTGTGAGGGTTAAGTGAGTTTTTACACAGGAAGCCCTTACAGCAGTGCCTGGGATGTATCCAGAGCTGTTACAAGTGCTTCGTGTTGTTATTTTTAACACCATCGCCCATTTAAAGACGGTGAATCTGAGGGAGGAAAGTCAGTTATTGTTTTCAAACTAGGGGAGTCCAAATTGGGAATTGACATGCAATTTCTTGTTTTTAATGTTCTGTTATCTTACCTTTCTAGAGAAAGGTTTGCTTTGGTTTATGGATTAAACACAAAGTAAAATTGAACCAGTGGGATGAAAAAGAGAGTGGACAATGGTCGGAGGAACTAGAAGGAACAGATTGTGCCACAGCCCTGAGCTGTAATGGCTGGAGAAAGTGGGCAATGAATTTGTCCTTCCTCTCCTTGCGTGGAAGGCTGGGAGAAAACATATCGATGGCGTATATTTTGCTTCCTGACCACAGCATCAGGCACACGTTTATTTGCAGTGATAAGCCCTTTGGGCACAGGAAGCGGGGACTGGATGCCATGGGTGTGCACTATGAGGTTCCTTGAATCCTCCTTCGAGTACAGTGTCCTGTGTCTACACGTCCAGCTCTACTAATGAAGGGCTATTAAAGGAGTGATTTCTGTGACTCCGCTAGAAGATCTGGAGACTTCGCTTTCTGGAGCTGAAATATCAACAAAGAAATCATGGTGTGAACCACAAGAGACAAATACAAGTGTTGGCTGCCTCTCACAGTTGGCAGAGATAGAGTCGAATTTTAGATTCCTTTCTTCCCTCCGTCCCCAGCTCTTCTGTGCAGCGGCTACCTGAACACAAGCCTCATGAATTCACCTGTCTGTGCTTCCCCAAATTAACTGAGAACATTCATCTTAGTTCTACCTGTTGATCATCCAGGCACACGTTTACTGGTCATTTACTTTGTGTGAAGCATGGTTTCAGAGAATAGGGAGGGCACATGACTCAGCACCCTCTGGGACACTTTACGTACATTATTGCATTTACTGCAATCAGACGCGGTAGCTGTTATTACTTCCGATTTATAGTGGAAACAGTGTGACGCTCAAAGAAGTCCTGTAACTTATCCAAGGCAGCTGTGTGGGTTCTGGAGCAGGGCCAGACCTCGGAGCCACCAAGTGGTGGATTCAATATTTCACGTAGCTTGTTGCTATCTTCCTTGCCAGGTGTTGCTGATACAGAGTTTGCTAAGAAATGATTCCTGTCCCCAACACCCCTAGCGTCCATCTGGTTGGAGAGTCGATTTCCTGTCTAGTGGTCTTGTTATAACCAACTTCAGACCTTAGTATGAAAACATGTATTACACACTGTACGTAAAGCCATTTGAATGCCATGTGAATGCTGTTGGTAGTTAGATGAAGTGGGAAAGAGAATTAAGGGGTGACTGGGACTGGAGCTGAATGATAACAGCATCTCTCTTTTTACACATGCGATCGCCTTTATTGAGACACCTGCAACTTCCTGAGGGACAGTTAGGAAGTGAGGTTTGGTTCCTGTAGCTCAGGAGGCAGTGGGATTCTCTGGCAGTAAGTCACGGTTGGGGCCGCAGATTTCTTTTTCTGTAAGGAGCTTGCTGCGGAGAAACTAATTAAACATACCATTTTTAGGAGGTTCAGGGTTTTGCTAGCTTGCCATGGCTCCTCCCCAGCATGCTCCCTGGAGGAAGGGCTCTGTCTGGGCAGAGGAACACTCAACACTTGTATTTCACCTCCCATCTCCTCAGGGGCTCACATTCTTCTTAGGAGTAACATCTGTGTTTCGTGGTCTCTTAACTCTTTCATGATTTCCTTTCCCTTCGTTGCCTTTGAGTCTCAGGCTGGAGACCGAAGACCTGTAGCAGAAACATTCTGGACACCTTGTAGGAAACAACTAACCAAACCAGAGCTGCAGAGTGAGTCCATCTCAGGGCTGGATGGAGCGTGACAACAGCACCACCTAAATCACGGAGACCAAGGACCCCTCTGTTATCAGGTGCTCACTGCTTCTGCCAGAGCCTGTTTCTGCTCAGGTGATACAAGCTCTTTTCCTACTTGAGTGCAATTTGTCCCTGGGTAGATTTCACCATTGAACCAAGTTCTTCCTTCTGCCACCCAGCAGGATATGTCTTCTCTTTTCCTTCTGTGATAGGCCTTTGGAGGTTTGGTCCCTGCTTATGATCCCATGTTATTCTCCCCAGAGAGGTGGCATTTCTAGTTTCACCATTCCGATTGTCTAAGTGTTCACCCTCTAAGGATAACAAATGTGTTACAAATATATTACTAAGACATCTATTGATTGAGTACCCTCCCTCTCTTTTTTACTGGGCTTGGTCGTGACCTTGGCATCTTTCCCACTAACTTGCAGGCAGTCATTATAAATTGACTTCTTAAGAAAGGAATCCCACTGGAGCAGCTACTGCGTTTGAGCACTGTGAACTGCAGGTAGATCTGGGGAGGCAGTGTGGACACAGCAGCCTCGTCTGTACCCTCGTGGTATTTGCACCCTGCTCTGGAGCTAACTCTGTATTGCACTGAATTGCCCTTTGCCACCTAGGAGTTGGGCTTTTGGCTGGATAGATAGATGCTTTTCCCAACCCGACTCGGAGGCTCACCTGCAAGAGGTCCAGGCAGAGTGTGGCCCTCAGCCTCCCGTGAGCTGAGTCCACTGTGTGTCTCTCTCCCAAACCCTTTCACACACCTGGGGTCTATTGCACTCTCCCCTCTGCTAACCACTTACAGGTCTTTGAATGTGGGGAAATACAGGGTCTGGCAGGAGTAACTCCTGCCTCAGTGTGGTTGGTAGGGTAATAATATGGGTGTAATAATTTATAGTTTTAATTTGAACATTTCACCTAAAATGCCATATGGTGTGCTTGAGTGTGATATTGTTATGTTACAGAATTACCTGCTTATGATTTTGTAATAGAAGATTTTGTAATATAAAAGCGGTGTTATGTGTGCCATACCTTGATCGACAGAGAGAAGCTCTGGGGATGACCCGCCTTCTTTTTTATTGGGAGGCAGAGATGCTTTTCAGAGAAGCTCTTCGACCCACAGCTAGGTGAATCCAATTTAGTGACGCTCCTGCCATACCCGGGAATGCTCTCTCACTGTCTCTGTCCCTATCATTTTTAGAAACCTTTTTAAAATTAGTGCATGCAAATAAAAGGTTTGGCAGGTCGGCTAATCCTGCTCACTTCCCACCAGTCCTTGAGAAATGATGGTTCTCGGTAGGGTGGGGTGGTGGGGCCTCTGTCCATAATTGGAAGAGACCATGTGTGTGGAAAGTCCCGGGAGAAGTGATTTTGGCTGGACACATCCCATGTTCTGTCTTTCAAATGATTGATGTTTATGGTGTTTTCCCCTCTGAACGTCCTGCTGGATCTTTTATTTATTTTTAGAGAGAGGGAAGGGGAGGGAGAACGAGAGGGAGAGAAACATCAGTGTGGGTTGCCTCTCACATGCCCCCCACAGGGGACCTGGCCCACAACCTAAGCATGTGCCCTGACTGGGAATTGAACCTGTGACCCTTTGGTTTGCAGCTCACCCTCAATCCACTGAGCCACACCAGCTGGGGCCCTTTGCTGTTTCTTTAAATCATACCGTTAGTTTCTGACCTGTTGAGATAATGATGTGGCTGAGCGGGAACTGATTTCGAATCCAC
This sequence comes from Carollia perspicillata, assembly GCA_004027735.1. Taxonomy (NCBI): domain Eukaryota; kingdom Metazoa; phylum Chordata; class Mammalia; order Chiroptera; family Phyllostomidae; genus Carollia; species Carollia perspicillata. The sequence goes on along the minus strand of PVKM010020358.1, from coordinate 15,369 downwards.
CCTGAGTGCTTGGCAACTTTGGGAAAATTCTGTCCTCTCTGAGTTTGTTTGTTTCTGCTTACAATGATGATCTGGGAACAGAGTTGACACTGAACACATTATACAGAAAATAAAGTGAGGCTAATCAGGACTGCTGGCTCCTCCCCCCAGGTCTGGCTGTGTGGTCAGTTAACATGCAGTGATTGGGAAACCATAGAGCAGGCTCTGTTCTAGGGGCTGGAGACACAGCAGAGAGGAGACATATACAACGTTCCTGTTGTCACGGAGTGCGTTTTCTAGAGAGCATGCCCATAAGTCAGTAAACCAGTAGTATATCTGGTGCAAACACGTGCTATGGAGAAAAACAGAGACGACTACTGGGCACAGGGCTTGTGTTCGTGCGTTTTCGCATGTGTGCATGTGTGTGCTTCTGCAGGGTGCTGAGAAGGTGGCAATGGGGGGATGCCCAAAGGAAATGAACATGAGCCACGCACGTGCTGGGGGAAAAGCGTTCCAGGGGGAGGTCTGCGGTGGGGAAGGGTTTGCTGGGTTTGAAGGACAGCAGGCAGGCCAGTGTGCCGAGAGCGTCATGAGAGAGGAGTTGAGGTCCCGGAAGTATGAGGTGACAGACCGCTGAGGGCTTCAAGGCCACTGTAACACCTCGGGCTTTGCTCTAAGCCAGATGGCAAGCTCTGGAGGGTTTCAAGCAGCAGAATGAGATGCCTCAACTCAGCATTGCAAGAAGATCACTCTACAACTCTTTGAGGGGATAGACTGACTTTGGGGGCCGAGTGTTGGGACACAGGGCCTTTGACTTTGTTTTCAATGCTTCCCAAGCCGCTCAGGGTAGTCCAGGGTGGATCACCATCTAACCAGGTTTTAGAGGTGAAGAGAACGTAAAAAACGTCGAGGGCAGCAGGAACTGCTGGTCCCTATCTCCAGGTGTGCCTCACTCTGGGTTAGGAAGCCGAGCTGTAGGAAGGGAGAATAGACGTTTTTTCTCGGCGGGCCCAGGGGCAAGCCAAAGGAACAAGTATAGACAGTAGGAAAGCGCGAGCTTGGCCGTGCAACCAACAGCAAGCAAGTCAAAAGCAAAAGTAAATTAGTGGGGGGACATTAATATAATGGGGCCATTGAACATGGCAGAGAAGGGGGGTCGGTGTTCCTTGCTAGGAATCTGAGTGAGGATTGGACGCGTGGGCCAGAAACCCTGTCCCTATCCTCCCCCTGCCCCCGCCCCCCATTCCTATCCCCCACCCCAATGTACGATCGCAAGATGTGATAAGCCAGAGGGTTTGTGTACAGGGGAGACAGGAGCAGCAGAGGCGTCCTGCCATGCCTTGGACAGAGTCTGAGCCCCTTATGGAGAGAGGGATTTGAGTGGAAGTGAAGGTGTTCCTTGAAAGTGTGAGTCTAGGAGCCCCATTGACATCGCGTCCACATCCTTGCTTTCCCCAGGAGCTCTGCATTTAGAGCCTCCCTAAAGCCGGGGGTGACTGCCATCTGCTGGAAGATTTAGTACTGCACCGAGACGCTCAGCTTTCCAACTTGAGAGAGAGAAACCTGTGTTAGCATTTTTCTCCCGGCCAGGCCCCGTCCATTTTCTCTTTTAAATCATCACGCATTCTCTTCAGGGTAGGCCCTCCTCATTCTCATTTTTAGGGATACTCAGAAAAATTACGCGAGTAGACCAAGATCATTCAGTAATTGTGAAACTTAGGACCCAAGCTCAGCTCTGACTACAAAGAGGATTACTTTGAGAAGTTGTTGTGATCACACCTGCTTTGCAAACTGTAAAGTGCTGTGTGGGAGCTGGCACACCGCAGGTGCTCCGTGTATACCGAGTGAGGGAATGGATAGAAAGGACTTTTGCAGATGGTGCTCCTCCGGGCTCTGTGGCCGATGGGCGTAGAAGACCTATGTTTCGGTTCTTGGTCTGGCACTTCAAGGCCTAGTGAACTTGGAAGTCATTTTATTGCTCTGAAACACATTTCTTAACCTGTAACTACAATACCCTGAGACAACGTGGCGGCTACTTATTTTCACTATGTGTGTGTGTGCGTGTGTGTGTGTGTGTGTTTCCTATAATATATTGAAATCTATTTTCCAGTCTTGGGATTGGAGCAGTTATCAAGGACAAATCCTTCTGCTTCCTTTCTGAGCTTTCAGTTCATTTTCGGGGCTCACCGGGTAGGAAAAAGGATGAGGAGAGTGAGCCCTCTGCTGGCCAGTGATATATCACACCCTCTCACATCCGGGCAGGGTGTGGCTTGCAGGATCCCCCACCCACTGAGGCCAGGGGACACAGGTCGGGGGAGGTTGCCTTTCTAGTGCGAAAGTGAGCTTTCTAAAGAGCAATGCTGATTATGTCGCTCCTGCCTTAAATGTCTTCAGAAATTCTCAGCTGTGCGCCGAGAACACAAAGCCTTCAAGGCAAGGCCCTGCACCACTTTCCACCTTTGCATCCAGCCACAGCCTCGTCCTCATTCTACCCACGGTAACCTCAAGGGAGGCTCCTGTAGTCCCCTCCCACCTCACCCAAATCCGAGCAGTGATGCCCTGGTGCTCCAGGACCCTGCGGCCCTCCCACTCCTGGAGTTAGTGGGGCCTTGACTCTAGCTCCCCAGATCCCTAATGAGTGTGGTCTAATTGGAAGGACATCCATGTCTGGGAAAGATGCCCTGTAGGCATGGAGGGCAGCTCAGGGAGGGACAGGGGTGTGGATGTGCAGAAGCTCCCTAGATCCCCCAAGTCCTATGGTTTTCACCTTCTATCCTCTCTCAGAATCATACACTGCACCTTAGGACACCATGTTCACGCAAACCCTTTTCCCTGGGCTCTGGCAGTGGCCGCCATGTAGGCCTCACCCATCTCGCACCTTCTCGTCCAAATCCAAACTGCCACAAAAAGATGGTTAAAAAAATATAAAAACATGATCATAATACTTCCCTGCTTAAAATTCCTGAGTAGCTTCCTATTGCACTTAGGAAAAGGATCCAAATCCTCATTCTGGACCAAAGGAACCCACCTGCAGACCCGGGTGGCCCTGCTCCTTCCGGACCTCTGGCTTTCCTTCATGCAGCTTGGCAGCCTCGGGGCCTGCAGAGACAGACACTCTGCCCTCTGCCTCTCCTGCCTCCTCCCTGCTCAACTCCTCCTTATCGTGCAGATCATGGTTCCAAGGCCCTTCCTCAGGGAAGCCCTCCGGGCCCCGTGTCCGCTGGGCGTTCTCATCATGTCCTGTACTTGCTCCCATAGCACGACCTCAGTTTCCAGTTTCCCATTGGCTTGTCTGACTCGGTGGCTGTTGCCATCCTGTCCCTGGTGTGGAGGCTGCGCAAGGGTGGGGATGTGGTTATTTTGTTCACTCAGTGCTGGCCATATGGGGTGCTCATTGCTGACTTGAAATGGAAAGGAAATTAAGAACCCCGGGAGGAGAGATCCAATCAGCTCAGCCCACAAGGAGCTCTGGATACTCTGGGGTTGGCAAGGCATGGTGGGAAGGAGAGTGGCTACAGGAGAGGGCAAGCCAAGAAGGGGAGAAGGCGGCATAGGCCATAGTCCCAGAGGATGGAGCTGTGTGGTTGATACTGTGAAGGTGGGCAAGCCAGGTGTATGAACTCCTTGTTTTGCATTCCTTGCTCAAGGCTAAGTAAAAGTCCCTCTGCAGTTATCCAATAGGCAAAGCCTAAAGTATGTGCCTACACTCTGGCTGCCCTGGGGAGGAGGAAAGAGTATTTTTTCATTTGGCTTCCATGGTGGGAGGCAGGGTCCTTGCCCAATGGGAAATGCTTCAAAACTAGAAAGGCGTTTGGATGCTGGGGAGGCATTAGATGACCAATGTTTGCAGCAGGAAGAGAGGCATGAATAGACACAGTGAGGCAGGGCAAGCGGGCAGCCTTGTGAGTGTTCTGAGGGCAAGGTGCTCACGGGAGTGGGTGTGAGTCCAGGGGCTCTCTTTCCAGTGGTGTGGGCAGGGTTGGGGAGAGGCGCATGGGCTAGCATGGTGCCCTAGGTCTCACAGCAGCTGAGGTGCAGAGGCCGTCCTGGGCCTGAGGGGCAAGGGGAAGAGTAGTCACCTGAAACCCGACTGGAGGTTTGCATGGAGACGCTCAATTGACTGGCTCCGTATCTCTGTTATGAGGGGAACTGTCAGCCCACCATGATTCCATAGAGATACAGCTGGAAAATAAGTACCCTGACTCCTCCCTGCCCTAGGCAGGGAAATGCATTGATATAATTCACACATGGGCGCCTTGAAGGATACAATGCAGGGAGAAGGGAGGCAGGCAGATGGTGGCAGGGGCCTGCAAAGGGAAGACCGAACACCCTGGAAATTAATTCTCAATGGAGAGCTACTGAGTGTTTCATGAGGGTTGGGGTCAGATGTGGGCTTGGACTTTGAGGGTGGAGTGGAATTTCAGGAGCCCTTTCCGGATGGAGCAGGTTGCGTGAATGAAGCCACAGACTCAGTGACTGGACTGGAATGTGTCCGAGACGTGGGGACCTCGCACTTTCGACCAGAGCTGCTCAACCAGAGCTTGGGGTGTGTAGGCGGTTTGAAACCAGCTGGAAAGCACAGAATGTCACGGCCTCGGCCTCTTCTGCCTGCAACCTTCCCAAGGACCCAGTGAAAGACTCCTGTTTGATGTGACTTCTTCACGAACCAGAATTTGGTTCTTGAGCAGCTTCTGGCGCCTACCTGACTGGCTTAGCTGTGTCTGACTTTCTGGGGAGGGGAGGGGACTGGAGTTGAGAGACCTCCAAGGCAGCAGGCAGGAGAGGGTTAAGCTCCCACTGAGGCCTGGGGGTTGCAGGGCACCAGTTTGTTTGGGTTTATGGAACAAGGCGAGTGTTGCTATGGCTGAATTGCAGGCAACAAGTCTTGTGATCTGGAACAGCAAATTGTGTATATAACACAACAGTACTTATTAAAGCATGATAAACTCAGCAGCAAGGGGTCTGGCCAGGGCCATACATTCCTCCGATTCTCACTTCTGAGCCATCACATTCCATGTGAATGAGGCCTATCAGCCCAAACCCTTTCATTAACTAAGTCGATTTGCTGAAAGTTCCTAAGGGAATGAACTGGCAATTGCTTTCCCCATCCCCCCAACACCCTTGTTTTAAAAGAGAAACGTGTAACGTGTGGTTCTGACTCACATTCCCTGAGCACGAACAGATCCCCTGTGCTGGGCAGTGAGCTCCCCTGTTACAGATGCATTCGGGATGGGGCTGGGGGACACTGGCCCTGCCCTTTCGGGGGGCTTCGAGTAGGGGAGAAGGAGATGTTTCTAACAGGTATTCTTTTCAGTTCTAAGACTCGGGGATTGCAGGATCCTGATGAAGGATCCAGTTGACCTTCCTCATTCTGCATCCTGTACATTGTCACCGTAGCCCCCCTTTCCCTAGGGAAGGAGAGATTTTTATCGGGGGCCTGGGGGAGAGCAGGGACATGGGGGCTAGAGGGCCAGAGACTAAATCCTAGGTCTATTATTGATTGGGTACGTAGCCACAGAGAAGTCATTGCGCTTCTAGGAAACCCGATCCGTCGTAAATAAAGTAATAGTGTGCCCTGGTCGGACCGCTCAGTAGGTTACAGCGTCGTCCTGATGTGCTGATGTTGTGGGTTTGATCCCTGGTCAGGGCCTATATAAGAATCAATGAATGAATAAATAAGTGGAACAAAACAATGGAAGTTTCTTCTCTCTCTCTCCCCCTTCCCTCATCTTTTTCTAAAATCAATAAATAAAGTTTTAAAAGAAATAGTATGATAACTAATGCTTATTAGCACTTAATATACACACCAGGCACTATGCTAAGGGCTTTCTATGGACAATATCATTTATTTTTCACAGAAACGCTTTGAAATTAAGAAGTGTGAGCATCCCCGCTTCACTGATGAGGAAACTGAGGCACAGAGAGGTCAGGGAATGAGGAGATGGTGGAGCCAAAATTTGAACTCAGGCAGGTCTGCTTCTGGGAATTTTAACTCTGGTATGATAATAATTCTCACCTTGTTTATGTCATAAAATTGTTAGGACATTACGTTAGAAAATGGGTGTAAAACATCTTTTAAGCCATAAATGATTAGTCTTGGAAATACGGAGCAAGAAGCCAAATATGAAGTTGTAAGCTTTTCCCAACCTTTTCAACTTTGTCCAGAAATGTGTTCCCCTCCCTTCCGGCCCTTCAGCTCCCACGTGACCACGCCCCTCCTCACCTTCGCTTTCCAGCACGCCCCCTGTCCGAGCGTGCTGGCGTCCGTGGGACTCAGGCTCAGCAATGAAAGGCAAAACGACAGCTCTGTTTAAAAGTACTTGTGCTTTTATTAAAAAAAATACAATCAGGTACTGTCCACATGTGTTTTGGAAAGGAAGATGTCTTTAAAAGTCCTTAGCTTTCATCATCATTATTATATTAATAACATTAATTACATCCTTAAAATGGAAACGGCATTGCTTTTCTGGGTTCTGCAGTATGAAATGTAAAAAAACAGGCATGGCTCCCGACGACACACATTGAATCGTTGCTAACAAAAATAGTGATAATTAATTACACGGCTTTGTGTAAAAGACAGCTGGTTCTAAAACCGACTACCCCTGTACAGCCCACCCCTCTCCCATTCCCAGAGCCGCCCGCGGGAAGGGAAACCGGAAACCCTTGTGCTGCTGTCCCTGGGAGCGATTTGCTGATTCGAACAACAAAACAGAAACCTGCTGGAGGCTGTTGTCTTTGGTGCGAAGGAAGGAGTCGCGGAGTGCGGAGGCCAGTGCTCCCGCCAGTGGCCCCGATGCTCCATGGCCAATGTTAACTCCTGCCAAGTGCCCAGGTGTGGCTTGACGGTTAGATGGGTTGTGTTGATACTTTGGTAGAATTCTTGTCTTCCTCTGGGCCCTACACCTCTCTCCCAGTTGTCCCTGAATTTTACGCCCGTTTGCGCCTGCCTTCGAGATTTCGGAAGTTGCTGGGTCTCACCTTCATCTCGGCAAACTGGATTGAATGTTCGTGGCCCTTCCAGTGGAACCAGTTAATACCCTGCAAAAAAGAGAAGACCTCCAGATTGGTTTCCATTAGGCAAGGTGTTCATTGACTCTTGTTACTTAGTTGATGGATCAAGTTCTCTTTCAACGTGGCTGTTTGGTAGTTCACAGCTGTCTGCTGCCTCTGTGTCTACTGATCTGTGCAGTGAAAACTTTCAAAGGGGCTGGCAGGATCTGACTCAGTTATTTTACTTTAGTCAAAAGCCACTGAGGTTTGATCTGCCATCTTGAAACAAAGTGGCGGCTGCTGAAACTTGCCATTGTCAGGAAAGGTGCTAATGGAATTCAGATCCTGACTGGATGTTACAGGACTGAGTAGCTACATCCAGGGGAGTTTATAATTCACAAGATTCCTACAAAGTACTTTAATAGGGGTTGGTGTGCAATAGCAGAAAGACCACAGATGTAACCCATTTTGGAAGCTGGCATATAGTGTTAGATCTTAGTGCTCTTACCCAAGAGATAAAAAACGGTCTTGAACAAGCTATCAAACATTTCTGGGCCTCAGTTTCACTTTATTTTTTAAAGGCCTGACAATGCCAACCTTGACAGGGTGCTATGAAGGTGAAACAAACTTGTAAAGGATCTGTCACAGCAGCTGGAGCAGAGTCAGAGTGAGGACCGTCCGTCCCTCTTTGGTGGCCTTTTACACGATCTCCTTCTTCTCCCAAAATTGGTTGGGAGGATGGAACAAGCGGCTTCCTTTTGGCATGTCGCTTTTTTTATTTTTCAAGGAGACCGTACCACACGGATGTTGGGGGAAAGGCAGTGAAGGCGATGCAATAATGCACGGAGTGGAAGTGTAACCAGCAACGTAATGAGACGGAGGAAACACCTGCACTTGCCCAGCTTCACCTGGATGGCCTCCACTGAATCTGCTCTCCTTTAGGCTGGGAAAAGATTCAAAGGTTTTGTCTGGGAAAAGCTTTCTATTCTGAAATCCGCTTGACCAGTGGTTCCCTTCTGGAACTTTAGGAGCTGACTCATGCTGTTTCTGTGATTTCACCTGCCCTGCAGTGCCACTGAGGTTTCTCCTCGTGGTGCTGGGAAAAACACACCATCTACCTGAGGTTCCTGCCTCCCAGTCTCACCCCTAACCAGCTTCCCAAGCCTGGCCCTTGGTCTCACAATCTACTCACCTGACTGTGGTTATTGTCTCCGTATCTGCCCATTAGGTTGACACGGTGACAGTTCTTATACCAGAAGGCCCCCTTGTAGGACAGAGCACAGTTGGTGATGGCTGAATCCGTGTCCTTGTCGAAGGTGGAGAAGGACCTGCCATTGTGGTAGGCCATCGAGTCACCTGGGAGAGAGAAAGTATGCACCTGAGAGATCCCAGCTGGAGTTTCCTGTGGGCTGCGAAGGGCAGAACCAGGGGTGACAATGGAAAGGTCCTGGGGTGGGCTGGCCTTGAATATTGGACCCAGGTGTAGGATGACATATAGGACTGGATGGGTTATGAGTGTCACCCACGGATGTGTTTCTGATGGAAGCAGTGTAATCTGGTAGAAAGAGGGCTGTGGGTGGCTTTGGAGGATCCAGCTTCAAGTCCCATGTCTTCTATTCCCTAACCATGGCCTTGCACAGGTCAAGCCTCTTGCTAAACCTCAGTTTTCTCATCTAAAAAATGGAACCAGCATATTGCATATTGCTGGTTCCACCTCAGGGTGCTGTTGGGACCATGTATGGAGGTGTATGCTATAAAGGCAGAGTGCTGAGCAAATAGTTAGGATTGTTGTTATTTTTAGGATTTTTTGGATCTTCCCATAAAGGAGCTCACTGAGCGATGTGAGAAATCTGCATTTAAGAATGCTTTTCCCAAATACAAATACTTAGAGCCATACTTAGTACAAAAACCCTTCAGATATTAGATGTCACCAAATAGCCTGTGTATCATGTATTTTTCATAGTGTTTATGGGACCAGCATTCCCTGATTCTTAGACAAAAAGTCCATTTATAGATAGTGCTTTCTGGGACTCTACTTTGTAATTTAACACCCTGAATTCTAGGAACACTTACGTGCCCTTTCTCTCTGTGTACCTCACTCCCCACCCGGTCAATGCTGTGCATAAAAACATGAAATGCCACGGCTCACGAGCCTGATATTTCGGAGCAAGTTGTCAGAGGGCTCAGATGCCCTTTTAAGCTGCCAAGAGCATGGACACGGTAGGCAGGAGCTGATGAGATGCTCCCTGTAAGGGCTGCCTTTGTGCAGGGGCACATCCCAGCTCCTCTGAGGTGGGAATACCAGGAGACTGGGGGGCGGAGGCTCACTCATTCCTGCGGCTCCGCCAGTGTCTTTGTCTGCCATGTAACCGGACCCTTTTTGCCCGAAGCCATCTCAACCAAAGAGGTATTTATTGCCAGGGAGTAAACCATCAGAATTCTTTGAAGGATCCCTCAAAGAACAAAAACAGTTTCTGCCCCCAGGTCTTCCTCTTCTCTAAGAGCTCCCTCCCTTCTTTGACTGAGCCTGGCTTTCGGTGAACGTTTATCCGGAGACTTTTTTCCCCATTATAGATGTTTCCTTGGAGGGCTCAGAGAGGTTGGATATGTACCACAGCATCTCTCTCTTCTGTTTTAGTGCACATCACTGAGAGCTGCCCAGAGTGGACCTGGGGGGCATGGGGTGGGCACACTCTCAGACCTGATCTGCCTCGATGTCGGGAACCTGGGCTGGTCAGAATGTGGCCTTTCGGCTGATGCGATCAGCTCGGGGAGGTTTACGCTCCTCAGAAACTACAAGACACAGCGGTTGGTCTTTTCTGTTGCCAGTCACAGCTAGCCCAGCCCCTGCTAAGAGCATGCGCAGAGTACGAACACAGGCTACCAATCAGAGTTTAAGACATACCCTGGCATGCGTACAGTAACCTATCAAGAAGCGCTTCTTCGTGTACCCCTCACCAATCAAGTAGCGATACGCTTCCCCTTCTCCCCCTCTTATAAGGCTTTACCCGGAAATAAAATTTAGCAGCTTGAACAGAACTTTGTCTTGCTGCCGTTCTTTGCATCTCTTGTCCCTCTTACCCATTCGCTCCATACAGGTGGCTGAATCCTCGTTGATGCTCTGCGGGCCAGGGCACCTCGATACCAGGACAGCTTCTGCAGCCAGGCCTGTGCCCTGGGCCCACCTGCTATGAGCAGTTTCACCTTGGGCAAGTCACTGAGCTTTTCTGAGCCTTGGTTTTCTCCCGTGTCTTCCTGGCATGGTTTTTGCGAGAGTTAAATGGGAGTAATGTATGGGGAATATCTGTGAAAGAGCGTATTACCTACTAGGCCTGAGTGCATGTTATTTCCCTACTTATTTCTCCTCTAAAGTGGAGCCAGAAAACCATGCAAAGGTCATTTCACGTCAAAGAAATCTTTGAGACCTGAACTAGGGTATGGATGAGACAAGGAACGAAAAGGCTGCTGGAGAGCTAGTGGTCAGGCTGAGCCTGGATGACCGCATGACAGGGATGACCGTGTGACAGGGATGTCGTAGAAGAGATTCAAGCAGTTGGGTGATGGAGTGGGTTGTTTGCACAGACCAGCAACACCACCCACAGCGGGTGGCATCACCAGGGAACCCGGAAGAAACGCCAACTCTCACTGTGTCAGCACTGCACGTTCCCAGGATGCCCTGGGGGGTCACGTGCCACAGTAAACTGAGAAGCACTGGCTCACGTGAGTATTAAGGCCCGAGAGACTGTTTTTCTATCAGTCTAAAACTGGTATCTGAAAGTGGATAAGAAAACATATTTTTAAGGGATGGCCACTGCAGCTCAGTGCTGGTTGTCCTGCGTCCCAACCTCCTCTGTTTCAGTGACCAAAATATCTATCTACCCAACCCTGTTCAACAGCAGCTCTTCTTAGCACCCAGTAGGGATTCACATATTTGTTGACGCACTTTATGGATGGATTCCATAAGGATGGGATGAAGGACGGGATGATGAACGGCGGAATGAGCTGAAAACACGAGCCGGCCCTGTGGGCTCCTACCTGCCGTGCCGCTGTATCCCTCCACCTTCAGCTTGTAGCGAGTCTTGGCATCTCCTATGCTGAACCTGTCGTAGACGGCGTAAGCCGTCTTCCCGTGGTCCTGCAGGTCCACTCGGAGCTCGTACTGCCCTTGCGATGTGATTTTGTTCAGGTTGTCGAGCCCTGGTGATGACAGGCAGGGGTTGATGCAGAAGCACAAGTGACTGAGGCCATTACTTCTACTCCACCGTGTCAGAGCAGCGGCTATGTACTAAGGAGAGTCGTGTCACACACAGACCCAGGCTGGCTCCTTGCTGGTGCAACACCAGGCGAAACAAACGATGTTTCCGAGCCTCAGGTAAAATCAGAGTGACAGGCTTTGCCCTGCCAACCACCTAGGGTATTGTGAAGATCAATGGAGGCAAGGTGGAAAAAACTTATAAACTCTAAAGCTCTAAAACAAGTGAAGGACAATGGATGACAGCAGGATCACCTTCCCTGCCTCGGTGCTGGTGCACAGGACAGTGCCCTCTGCAGGCATGTGGTGGGAAAGCGTCAGCTGTGAGGGTGCATGGATGTAATGTTGGCTTGGGAGATTTCAAATTGCAGCTCAAATGCTAACCGTGTAGGCTAGCTTCATGGGCAAGATGGGGATTTTGTACCTTGCAGGGGTGCTTAGAGGTGATGGTTATAAACAGCCCATCTCATCCCTGGGAGACCGGCACAGAAGCAGTTAATGGCATTGGTAAGGCCGATTCTATAAATGGTTCAGTGAATGACTTAAGGCTAAGCTCATTCTTAAGGCCTGGCTGTCGGCTCTCCCTTGACCAGATTTTTATTTTTAATGACCCAGAGAATTTAAAGTATTTTCCACTGAGGAGCTGAAATTCTGAGTCTACTACCAGAGCTGTCTCCTCCTCCTCCATTTCTCTCCTATAGGTTGCTGTGGGTCGGGACAGTGACAAGGAGGGCGGACATGGACGTTCGGGTCACAGACATGCAGGGCTGTGTTACCAAGCCAGAATTCTTCTCTGCGGTCCCCAAAGCCAGCAGCATAGGCCTTCCAGTTTCGGTAGAAATCCTCACGCCCGTTTTTGCGTCTCAGGAATACCTGTGAACGTAACCAGTGAAGCTGGGTGCAAGTAAGCTACCTACCGAAGGAGGGAGAAGGCATCTTCCTGAAAGGAAGAGCATTGGACTGCAGGGAAGGCACCCGTCCCCAGCTCTGTCTGTCACTCGTCTGCCAGGTAACTCTGGGCAGGTCACCTCCCCTCTCTGAGCCTTGGTGTCGCACTTAAAGAATAGGGACTAAAAGTACCACCCAGTTCTGAGTGGTAATGATGTGTCAATGCAGTGGCAGCCCTGTAACAAAGGCATCATCCTGGGGCGGGATGATGGTAGTGGGAGAGACTGCACGTGGGGACCAGGGTATGTGGGCACTCACTGTACCATGTGCTCAATTTTGTTGCAAACCTAAAATTGCTCTAAAAAAATAAAGTTTATTTAAGTCTTTGGACAACAGGGTGGGGATCGGTAGGGGGCGTGGGGGGAGGGATGGGCAGGACTGGGGAGAGCAACAGGGGAAAGATTGGGACTGTAATTGAAGAGCAATAAAAAAATAAAGCTTATCAATTGCAAAATACCACCCAGATCGCATGGTAGAGATTGCAATAATTCATACGAAGCTCCTGGCATAGTGCCTGGTAGAGGGTACTCATTAATACACAGACTGGGTTTATGACCACTGTCATGTTTATGCATCACAGAGCTGAGGATCAGAGGAGGTAAAGCACAAGAAAATGATTTTCTGCTGTTTTTTTAACCCGCAGCTTCTTTCCCAGTCTTTGGTGTAAGACCTAACCCCTGAATGTCTCCGTGTGACAGGCGCTATCTGACAAAGCCTCATGCACCTTGGGGTCAGAGTGCAGGGAGGGGACCTCTGCCCCTCCAGCCCCATGTGCCCTCTGCCCCCAGGTCCCCTTGCCTGAAGTTTCAGTGATACTCACGATCCATCCACCCCCGTCAGAGGTCATGTCACAGAAGACTTCCAGAGGCTGGGTCTTATCGCTGTTCAGATAAATGGTGTAGAGGCCAGAGGTCGTGTCTCCGTTCAGCATTGCTTGGGAGCAGTCCCTGGGGAATGGGTACAGGAGTCCAACTGCAGAATGAGAGGAAAGGGAGGCTGTCAGAGTGGGAGGCTGTCAGAGTGGGAGGCCTGGGGTGGAGCTTGCACATGTCAGTGCTGGTATTTGTTGGCTGGATGACTTACCCTCTCTGAGACGTTCTTCCCTTGCATGCAAGATGAAGACAGAACCTATTTTGTGAGGGTGCAATGAGGTGTAGAGGTTGTGGATGTGAGGGACACATCCATCTCAGTCCCTCGGATGGATGAAAGCCATCAGCGACAGCAGTGTGAGGGGGGCTAAGCCACTGGGATGGGCATGTCGGAGGTTGGCCTTGACCTGCCTGGAGCAGCCAGGCAGCACCTGATGAGCACACGGGTGCTGGCCAGGATGGCTGGATTCTTAGCACCCTGCGGGTGGCCCACTGTGGATCAGGGCACTCTGTTAGGCTGGATGCATCCCAGTGTCATCAGACAACCCGGAAACCAGAGACAAGGGTTCTAGTCCTCAACTTGCCCCTTCCCTGCCTTGGGATGCCAGAGAAGGCATTTAACTGCCCTGAGCCTGGGACTCTTAGATGGGGGGACGTGAGAATGCCTGGGGAATCTCCCAGTGCAATCATGTGATGCAAAACATTAAAAACATGATGGACACAGACCGTCTTGGGTCTGTGCTTAGCAGGTGGCACAGAGAATTGACGGCCAGAGGAGTTCTTTTTCTGATCTGACTCCTCGCTGGACCACTGTACTTTACCTTCACCTGAGGTTGCAGCATTGGCTGTTGTCTATGTCACAGCCCTAGTCTGAGAGCATCTTTAGGATACACTCATATTGTTGTGTTCTCAGCACCTGGCATAAGTTGTCAGAAGTACATTTGCCTGTGCACTTCCCTCAGCAGGTGTACACAGAGTGACCAGAGTGAAGTGTGAAGGGCAAGTTCAAGGCTCTCCATAGACCAATGCCTCCCTTCCCAGGAATGGCTGCTTCCTCTTATTCACCAATGGAACCCCTTGCATGTCTGCCATCTTCAGAAGACACCCAGTGTCAGGGTGCAGAAATTGTGCCCTGGTCCTGGAACACTTGAGCCCAAATTTGACTCTAACTCATGGTGTAGCCTTGAGCAGGTCACTGAGTCTCTGGGAACCTCTATTTCTCCACCAAAAATGGATATGGTATTCCTGGATCACCACACCAGCTTGGTGGGAAGACAGGTATGTGATTCTGAATCTGGACAGGCTTTGTAAATGCTGACATCCTAAGAAAAAAAGAGAGGGACCCTAAGCTTACAGTGAGCCCTGAGAATGGACCACACAATGGGCTACGATGTCAAATACAATGCAAAGACCCTCACAAAGGTCTTGTGGAGAAGGGATGGTCATTAATCCCATTTTATAGATGGAATAACTGAGGCTTGTAGAATGGCAGCGATTTTTCTGAGTCATGCAGAGCAAGTGGTGGAGATTAGGATTGAGTCCAGATGTTCTCACTATTGACCCTCCTTCACCGAAAGGGAACCCTTCACCACGAGCCCTGTTATCCCTCGTACCCACATTCCTCGGGCTTCCAGGTCGTAACAGGGAACTGATTCTTTTTAGAGATTGGTAGAAAGTTTTAATGTAGCAATCAGAGAAGGAGAGGAGGGTTGGTTCAGCTCACAAAGTCTGATCCCTGAGCTGCTTACTTGTGGTGAAGACGGTCTGGACCAGCTTGCTCCTCAGGGGCCCGCGCAGTGCCTGGATCTTTGCTGTGTAGTGAGTGGATGGGCTCAGCTCTGCTAGGCTGTAGGAGGTGGTGTCTGGCCCCACAATGACTTCCTAAGGGCAGAAGAAGGAATATAATAACTTTTGGCCACATAAATCCTTGGGTACAGATGATGCAATCATTCAACCATCCATTTATTTCTTTTTCTTCCCTTTTACCCCCATTTATTTCTTTATTCAACAAGAACCCACTGGTCCCAATCTGTGCCAAGTTCCATACTCACTCCTCAGATGTCAGAGATGGGGGAACACAGCATAAGCTAAGGTCTCGGGGCCAGAAGAGGCAGAGCTAATTAGAGTAATGAGAAAAGGCAACAGCCTGCCTCAGACATCCTTGGTTTGTGGTGGGGGAGTGACAGAAGAGGTAGGAAAAGACCAGATGACAAGGGGACTTAAATGCCATGCTATGGAATTTAAAGTTTATAAGAAATGGAGATTCCTAAAAGGTTTATGACATAAGCCCAGTTTAATCTGGTAGCAAGGTGAATTACACAAAGGACAAAA
>PVKM010020357.1:0-23423 GCA_004027735.1 Carollia perspicillata | reverse complement strand
GGGGGATTTCTGGTTTAGCACTACCTGCCGAGTTACTGGTGTGTGTCCTACACACACACCTGCATTTCCCTCTTCTCCCCGACAGTCACATCATAAGCAGATCACATCGATAGTCGTCTGCATTAACGCGGTTTCCTATGCAGGTGTTCTCCATAGACGTGTCACTTTCCTGCATTTGCTGTGCTTTCTGTGGGGCCTCCTCTACCCAGAAGTGCAGCTGTTCTCCCTCTAGTCCGGGGGCGACCCTCCAGGAACCCCGTCTCCGGGCCCATTCGGGACTGTTCACTGTCCTGAGCTGCCGCACCTCCGGTGTCCTGGGGCCTCTCTTCACTGCCATCCCAGGGGTTCCCTTCCTCTCCTAGGTGGGGTGACCTGCCTCCTGGATCCCATGCCGCTATTTGCCCTGAGCTTTCTGGGAAGAGAACTGGCAGGGTTAAGTCTGTGGGACTCTGCTCATCTGAAAGTCCTTCTAGTCTCACGTGGCTTGATTTAGCCGGGAGCTGAATTCCAGTTTGGGGACCATTTTGATTTAGGATTTTGAAGGCGTTCTTTCCAACCTCTTCAGTGTTCAGTGGTCGCCTTTTTCTCTCTTCCCCCATTATTTGGATATTGGAGCACCCTCAAATGATTCTCCAGTTTTTTAAGAAACGTTATATATTGTCATCTTTAAAGATTTATGGGCGTTTTCATCAATGTTAGCTCCCAAATCTTTAATTGATTAAAAATATTCTCTTATACTTTTCATTTATAAGAGTTCACCTTGGCTCTTGGAACATTTCTTTAAGTGCCCCCTTTGTCTTGTTTGTGGGTTCAGTGTATTTTCTTGTCTCTGAGAGGGTATGGGGTGTGCTGGGCATGCAGCTATTTGTAAAGGTCAAGTAAACGCTGGGACAGAGAGACTTACTGAAGTCTAATTTTTGAAACACATTCTATTAAATGCAAGACAGCAGCCCTTCACTTCTTTATTCATATGCATTATTCTCTCTTCCGCCCTGTAAGTCATTTTCTTTCTTAGTACGTTTAATGCTGTCTTGACTTTTCTCACCCCTGCTGGATGAGTGACTGCACTGCTCCTTCTCGACCCGTGGAAAACCCGGTCAGAGAACAGAACTGCATGCATCACATCAGTAAAGGTCAGGCTCACTGACCCCCTGCCCCAAACACCGGGCAGGCAGGAGTGGGTAAGCGCACAAGTGGCCCGCCGTTGTTGGGGACTTCAAGGAGGGGTCTGGGGCTGCACGCCAAGCGCACGCACGCTCCTAGGTGGGCCTCCTCTGATGCAACCCGGCCCTGCAGGGGCAGCCTCGCCGGTGCCGTGAGGTGCACCTCGCCCTCAGCTCCTCAGGGGGATCGCTCAGGGTCTCGTACAGGCGTTTTAGGGACAGAGTTACCAACGCCGCCACCTGTCATGCAACTTGGCAGTTTTCCGGGTGTCCGGTCTGTGGCATGTGTCCCTTCTTCTTTTCTTCCGTGTCCACTTTGCTGTTCATCGGGGCTCTTTAAGTCAGTGATGGCTCTTTTCCAGCTCCTAGACTGTCCTGCGTCCCACAGTACCAAAGGGGTGACAGCCTACTAAGGTCTCCTTAAGCGGTGTCCTCCCAGGAAGTTCTGCCTCATCCATAACGAGCTCCAGTTTTCAGGGTTCCCTACACTTCCTCCTCCTGCTGCAAGGGCAGCACTCCTCTGGGCTTCTTCCCTGGCTTCTCACTCTCCACACCTTGCGTCTGTCCCCATCGTCTTCAGGGCGTGCTCAGGACTGGTATATGCAAATAGGTATTACTCAAATATTAACCCATTTATTTGTTCACTTGTCTATTGTAAACATAGTTCACATTCTCTTTCTTCCCAGGTAGGATACTTTGTTGGTCCCATAATCAAACTTTTGACCAATCCTTAACATAGGTATAGCATAAACGAATTTAAACAAACACTTATCAACGGAGGTATCATTTAATCTAATTCATTCCAGGGATTCATCTTAACCATCTTCCGCTTAGCTTGCCGCTGCATTTTTGTTCCCCGTGGGAGCCCTTGCACAGAGCAGGTGTGTCGCATGTCGAGAGATGGGAAGGTTCTCCATCGCGGCATCCTCATCTGCTGTACGCTTCCCACACGTCCTCCGGAGGCTCTCCCTTGCAGCCCGTGAAGTCACTTGTTTCCTGTCCAGCGCTCCTCCACGCGGCCTCTGTCTCGATGGCTCCCCTCTGGTCCTTCCCTTTGATTCGTCGGTTGAGTTTGGTTGTCTGCTCAGGCTCCTATTACCTATTATCTACTTATTATCTACCTATTATCTGTCACTGTCAATATCTAGCAACAAACAGGCCTGGTTTCTGAGTGAGCATGGCGTGCAGTAGATTATTAGCTGAAGGAAAACACACACACACACAAATGCACACACAAAACACACGCGCACACACTCAGCCAAACCTTAGGGCGGTGTGCCTGTTTTACAGAAACACTAGTGACATCAAGATTTATTTCTTCAACCCATATCTTTCTCTTCAATTCTAGACTTGGTATCCTAGCTTTTTTTTAAGTTCAGTATTCAAATGTAATTTTATGTTTCCCGAAATTAGAAAGATCTTCCTCTCTCATTCAATCTTCCTTTACCTCATTTGAAACTCCAATTAAATAATTCCACAGTGTTTCTCATGACATAACCCTTGCTCAGCACCCGAACATTGGACGTGGCCTTCCCAAAGGGAAAGCCAGTAAAACCACGCCGTCAGCGACGCCCAATACCGGGTGATGTCGTGTTCTTCACACATTTTAATGATTAGTCTTTATTGTCCTGAGAATCCATACCAAAAGATCGCTGGTTTATGGCAACTATACGGAATTATTTAGATCACGTCAGGGCCTTCCTTTCATGTTTGTTCTCTTGTTTAAATTTGCCCTGCTCCCTTCCTTACACGGTTTTTGTCACTTACTATTGTGGAGCACAAAAGCTACATCACCCGAGCACCTGATATGTAAAATTTGAAAGCAAGTCAAAACATTTTGTTGCCATTATTAAATTCTACTTGATACTTTAAAATGTGTTACAGAAATGTGTTCATTTACTTTACTTTGTTTGTGCAAGCGTGATGTTTATCTATGTAGTGTGGGTTAACTCCTGCATCTGAGTGTGTGCTATAATGTCTTGCACAGGGACTTCTCTTCTTGCTGTCCCATTATCTGATTAGTATTAAAAAGTCTCGTAAAATTTAAAAAATTGCGGTAGACTTAACCAGAGAACCAAAACAAATGCCATCACTCACACACACACACACACACTCACACACACACACACACACACGCCTTCTTTCGCCAGCTTCGAAAGCACCTCTCTGTGTCCGCCGACACCGCGCACACCCGGCTGCCCACGGTGGGGCAGATCCCGAGTCTTGCTGCAGCTGTAGCAGACAGAATTACAGCTGTTCTTTATTTGAGCTTCTAAAGATCCAAAGATGTTCGAGGGTTTGAGTGTGCTCAGTTTTCCCCACGGTGTCATCTGTTATTTGGGAAGGAGACCTAATTTGCAACAGATACAAAACTATTTGTCATGTTGCAGCTTTGCCAACCATAAGCGGAACTATTAATTACTACATTTTTGAGCAGCTGTTAATAAAGTGGGATAGGACAGCGTTCATTAGTGTGCTGCTTAATGACATCGACGAATTCGCCTAGCGCTGCTTTCACAGACGCGTATTAACAAAGTTAAATGTAGCAAGAGCAGCAACCGATGGGCCACTTTATTTGTTTAGGATGAGAAGTTAACTATCCCGTGGTAATAGATTTAGAAGTTTTAAACAGGTCCTCCTTTGTATACTAAATCTGATCATTCAACGCCATATTTTAAAGCAAGTTGTATCATTAACTTTTTATATTTAGCTATTGCATATGTCCAAAATAATTGCTTGAATCTGCTTTTAAGTACACATTTTCAAAATAAAATTCCTAGTACTTTCTCATTGTTTTTTCCCAGACCTAAAATTAGCATTAAATTTCACTTTATAAAAGTGTACCCAGTCCTTCAGATAGAAAAGCATCTTTTAGATTATTTTAATTCATTTATATGCATGTATGAATGAACAAATTGAAAGTCACATATTCCCTTTAATTAAAATGTATGCATTCCAAATTTTTTAATTGGAACATATTTAATTGCATGTGTGTTCTAATTCTTTAAAAATTTGAATAGCTTCTAGATATACAGGTACTTAGACTAGAATAATTGGAAACATACCATATATATGACATAAAGTGGTTTCTAAGGCAGTTAATGAATCCATTTTACTCCACATGACCAAATTATCGCCTTAAAAAAGGCACCCTTCTCCAGCTGCTGGTTCTCTGCCTCCCTGTCCTTTAGGCATCCTGAAATTCTAACCCTCCTTGCCAAATTTTTCAACTAATGATTATAGTGGTGCTTTAAATTGTGATTATACTAAATAAAATTAGTTATTAGCCAATTAGAATTTTGCAAGGCTGCTTTCCAGTTTGATATGAATAAGCCATACGGAAGAACAGGGCTCTGCCATTTGGAGACAAGCAACGTGTCCGGTGAGTGGTAAATAAAAAGCCATCGAGGGCTCCCCAGTGGAACACTCTTTCTTGAAATTTGGCCGACGAACAAGACATTTCCAAATGACTAAGGGTCTGCAAAGCCCGTCACCCCTAGGACTGCGGTTAGGTTTGGCCGCAGTCACTCATGATGGCAAACAGTTAGCATGCAAAAGCTGTTGCGGTGACCTGTGGCTGCAATGAATTTGTCGTCTGAAGTCCATTTCCTTGAGGACAGGTGTCTGTTTCACAGTTGGCACACTCCAAATTGGCCCTGTGATTAAATGGGCATGGGCACAGAAATGACCTTTACTCCCAGAGATGGCTCCCCGAGGACCCAGTGCGGGTGCACCTGCAGGGCCACAGCACAACAGCTTGTGGCCCTCCTGCTGCCTGGGTCACCGCTTCATCACAGGGACACTTGGGGATGTGCTCATCCGTGGTGCATCTGCACCTGAATACTCCCCGCAAACCACTAGCATTCCTAATCTATTGGTAAAGGAGTCGCTGTAAAAATTAATATTTTTGAATCAGCAACACAATAAGCAACAGCTGCTACTTGATAATTTGTACCTTACGGTCCCCAGAATAAATCAAGTGAAGTTCGTCTGCCACATTGTAAACACTTTCAGCTTAAAACAGTCTGTCATATCCAGGGAGCAGACCAGATCTGGTGGTAGGTAACTGCTCCTGACAGAACAGGAGTCATCCTCGAACCTGAAGAGTTCA
Source organism: Carollia perspicillata (assembly GCA_004027735.1). Taxonomy (NCBI): domain Eukaryota; kingdom Metazoa; phylum Chordata; class Mammalia; order Chiroptera; family Phyllostomidae; genus Carollia; species Carollia perspicillata. Next base: position 18,149 of record PVKM010020357.1, on the reverse strand, counting down.
GCGCTTACGTAAGTGCACTCAGAATGTTTTAATGTTAAAGTTACTAACTGATCAAAAATATTCACGTTAAGCTTTTAACTCTTGCTTGTTTTAGCTAATTTTCATTATCTTTCAATTACGAGACAATATTCAAATAAACTTAAAATTACAAAATAATGTCCCAGAGAGTTAGAACTATGTTTCTAAAGAATCAGTTTCTTCACGATCAGTGTTTTTTCTTTGTCCTTTCTCACTGGAAATATTTTTTCATCACTCCATGGTGATCTGTTTGTGTACCAAGGTATTGTTGGGAATTTACCTTTGTTTATTTCATATACTTCTGATCAATTCCAACTCATGCCCAATTATATTACACTAAATTAACATAATTCAACAGATGTTGATATTTAAATGTTTTCTGGCATTCATATCTTGGACAGCTGTCTCCGAGCTTGGGGAAAAGGCAAACATTTAGAGTTAAATGCTGAACATATGCTTAAATTACTAATTAGAAAGATGGAATAAAAAGTATGCATTATCCTTTCTAAGGACAATAAACCTCAGATAGGGGTTTCTGTAATCTTTTTATATCAAGTTATAGTCCAGGGGTACAGGCAGACCAGAAGACATAGATTTCATGGATAACTTAATTTCAATTTTGATCATTTAAAAATTATGGAGAGTCTCAGTAAGATTTGAAAAACCTATAATGACGTTAAATTGTTAGTTTTATGGGTTGAAAAGATGCCTTTTCATTTGTGAAGACAGGATGATAACGGCAGATTTTAACAATTACTTCATTGTTAAAATTTTCATCATGCACAAATAGAGAAAAATGTAAACCAATACATCTACCAACTGGCTCAGATAATTATAAATGTGTGGCCACTGTTGTTTCATCTGTACCTCTATCCACCCATCCCTCTAACGCCAAAGCCCATCTATGACGTTATTTCAACTGAAATATATCAGTACGTTTCTGTGAAAAATAGCAGCCTCTTATTTTTTAAAAAGCCACAGTGCCATTAGCACATCTTTTTAAAAAAGCAATAATTTCTTAATGCATATACATATACATGTTAGTGTGTGTACACATATGTATAGGGTATTCACATTCCTGATGATTTTAAAATCTTTTGTAAGTTGTTTGGACCGGGATCCAAATGAAACCTTCCTGCTATAATTGAATGATGTGTATCTCTTAAGTTCCCTTTGGTTTATCAGTTCTCCGCCCTCCCCTTACCCCCCACCTTGGTTTTTCCTTGCAAGTTTGCGGTGGAAGAAGCCAGGTCTGCCCCACGGAATTCCCACCACCTCAGGAACGTTGCTGATTTCATCCGCACGCCGTCCCTCCCCACGTTCCTCTGCCCGCTGTGTTCCCTGTGACTGGCGTCTGGATCTCGAGGACCGACTGGACTCCAGTGCGGCTTCCCTGTGTTCAGACCCTTCCCCCAGAGCTGCTGCCGCGCACCCCTCTCACTTGTACATCTCCTTCTGGGGCGTATTAATCACTGTGGACTCTGCGACTGCTGTTTGATTAACTGGCATTCCGTTTCTGAAACTTACTTAAAAAAAGGAATACCCATGTTTTTCTTTTTAAAAAAGCATTATATAAATGATATAAGGAAAGACTCAGTTTATATTTGAGATGATTTTTTCTAGGGTATTTCTCCACAGACATTTAAAGGCAACAGACCATCCAGATCCTGACAGTGACAGACCTGAGTTAGCGAAGTGAACAGGGCATTTGGTTCAAAGATCTCGACAGCAAAACCACTCCTGAACACAAGCCGGCGCTCTCCAGCTTTGCCAGTGCTTCCGGCGCCTGGACCAGGAGAGCCGGAGTTCTCTTCTTCCTGGTCACGGAGCACACGCCGTGTCCGTCAGTCATCGCAGCCCCCGGACGGCTTACCTGGCTGTCACGGTTGATCTCACACGTCTAGTCAGCACTTGCAAGCAAGTCCGTAAAAGTTTTATGAACGTAATGTTCGTATATCCACCAAAAAACTCTCATGGAAAGGGAGGAACAGAAAGCGCTCTTTTCACGAAGCAACGTTTAGTAAAAAGCCAAATTCTGTAGAAAGAGAATGAAGGTGCCTGCTGTTTTAGGTGCACAAGCTTAATTTTAATAGATATTTATCACCTGAAGCCCAGGGTGTGGACTGAATATGTTTTGTGGTTTTCCATTTCCATAAGTAATCATTTACTTACTATAGAAATTTGAACTGCCATTGAAATACTACCATAAAAACAAATTAGTATAAAAACCCTGGCACACCTTATTAAGTTTCATTCAACACCTATTTAATAAGCACCTGTATTGGCAAGGTTTGTAAATGCTAAAACGAATTTACTTAAAAAAAACAGACATGGGCCCCATAGTCTTCAGGGAATATACACTGTAGCTAGAATATTAGTTCATGCTCACATAGTTCATGCTATAGTTTAAGGTAGAAAACATGGTAAGTGTGAGATTATTCTGGCAAAAGCAATCAGGGAGGGCTTCCTTAAGGAGGCGACATTTCAGCTGGGTCATAGATTCCCAACTGAATTCCATCAACCAACAATAACTCAACCTAAATTCGAGTCAGTTTACATCAAATGGTAGTGCTGTCTGACATATTCCACAGTGGAAATCACTCCTTACATCTTTTACAACTTTTAGACATCCTGGCTCATGATTAAAAAGTATCCTGTGTTAATGGCCTCCTCAATGTGGAGCTATAAATAGCCATGCTCAGCAAATGTACATTACGGCACACAGAATCATGACTTGAAAATAAGGCCCCTCTCGTAAGGACAGCCGTGGGACGCTTCACAGAAAGCCCCAGCGGAGCTTAGTCTTGAGCCCGTGCCTGCAAACCCAGTCCTCGGAGTCACCTGTGGACACTGCCGAGTGAGCGAAGCCTCCGGACTTGGAGCGCCGCCTGGGAGGTGGGTGTGCGCTCGCTCCCACCTCTTCACCGGAACAGGGACTTCCCGGCAGCAGCTGCAGCAGAATCCAGAGCCGTGGCCGCAAAGAACGGGGGACAGGCCTTCCTCCACGAGTTCAACGAGGAATTTAGTGAATAAACTGATTAATCCAGTCAAGCAGGCAGCTTCCTTCTCCACTTTCCGGAGAATGTGAAACAACTGCGTAATGGACAGAATCGCTGAATTCATTACAACTCGATGCGATACATGTAAGGAGGCGTCGTCTCCTCCCACGCCTCAGTGTGTCCCAGGTCCCATCATTCTGAACTGCTGACAGCCCCAGGCACGCCACGTCACCTGTGTGCTGCAGGGCATTGGTGCCGCCTCCAGGTGTGTGTGCCCCTGGGGGTCTGCAGCTCCCCACTCGCTGGCTCGGAATTCTCTTTGCGAATCGAGGTGGAATCATGGTCCCACATGATCGGTGGGCAGACTTTAACCCCTAGGAAGTGAAAACTGTGTCTTCTTTATCTCTCGGTCCTGTTTTATGGCTTACTTTTTATTTTCAGAAGACATTTATTCAATGGAGTATAATAGACTAAGTTGAATGGTATAGTACAGAAGAGTGGAAATGTGATTCTTTGGAGGAAGCATTCCTTGGTTCAAATACAGTAACTTCATTTTCTGTTTCTGTGATTTTTTTTGGACAAATAACAGTTTCTCTGGACCTGGGCTTCCTCAGAACTGTAAGGGGTTATTGTGAGGATTAAACAAAATAAAGTATGATAAAATATTTAGCACGGTATCTCACATAGAGTTGGCGCACTCCGTAAGCTTGGATGTTCCTAGTAATTCAGATGATCAACTCTAAGACTCAAGAAACCGACATATATTCAAAATAATAATTTAAAAAAACCGTATTCTCTGCTGCCCTTTTAACTCCGCCTCTCCCCGAAGCTGGTGAAACAAAGAAAACCACCACCTCTATTCCAAATGCTACCTCAGAACTGAACTTAAATCGTGATTTAGAATGGGAACCATCAAATCGGAGACTACAGTAAAATGTCAGTTCAACAGACATTAAAATATTTATACCACAATGGATGAAGTGGACATTAAAATGAAGAATGTGTGGGCTTCACTTGAAGGAGTTAAGAATACTGGGGCATAATTTTATGAACGGATATTATAAATGGCAACCATGCCTGTCTAGGACATTTCTTAGTCCATTATCAGAGAGGGGTGTGAGGTTTCATCTGGATCTACAGTCTGATTGGATGGTTTTTCTATGTAAGACGCAAGATGTTACCAGGATCAACATCCCCCTTTTTAAATGTAGACACGAGTCTTCTTGCATTTAATGGAGCTATCCAAAAGAATCACGTTCACTTTGAGTAACTTTTTATCCGAAGAGTCAACACTAGATTTATTTTATCATTTTTAAGGAAATCAGAGTAAGCTTATTGTTAGACTAAATATCAATGACATACAGATATAACCCAAAATGTACAGTTATAACTAGGAATCAAGTAAATCCAATCAGTAACCAGTGTACTAAGCACCTACTATTTCTCCAGTGCATGTGTGAAGAGTTAAGAGAATGCTCCAGGATGCCTCAGATATCTCAGCCTCTGCTTGCAGAGACAATATCCAAGTTTGAACTCAGGCGAAGTGAATTTTCCTCCTTTCCCCCCAAGACATGGCCTGCTACTCCAGCCCTGTGGGTCTGTGACACTGGGCAGTGATTTGTCATCCTTCTGAGCCTCCTTCCTTCCACTCGGGCCCTGGACGGAGCGGGCTGTCTACTCTTCCTGCGTGTCATCTGACGTCGAGCAGAATGCCTGCTTCACGCTCACGTCTCGTTCATTGCTAAACGAACGTTTTTGAGTGGATGTAAATAACAGTTCAAGAAAGCAGAAGTGGTGTAAAATATGTGTGATCGCTCACCAAATGAACAGTTGTTACGCGTCAGTTCACTAGACATCTCTGGCGCTCCTAACACAGGGCAGATGCAAAGCCGGGCTCTGCGACTTCTGTGTGCCTCTGGGCCTCGAGTTGTCTGCAGCAGGAACTTAACACAGCCCTCTAATCTGAACGCAGCGTGAAGCCACCCTGCGTGATAGGTGTAACGACAGAGACGCATCCAGATCAATGTGAAACGCAGAGCGAGAGCCCTTGTAGGGGGGCGGGTAGTGGGGTGAGGACATGTGGGTTTGCGCACACTGGGAGCACTGGAGGGGAGAAAGAGCAGGCTCTCGGAGACGGGCCGGGGCAGGAAGCCCAGGGACGTTTCCTGAAGTGGGTCGAATACGTTGCTCTGGTGTTAGCACCTCCACAGGGCACTGGGAACTAATAGTTTCTTTAAAACAAACCAGACCCACAGAACCTACAGCTCGAACTCCTACCACGGCTTCTGCGATGTGAAGCGTCAGACGATGCCCTTGACAGCGAAATCCCTCCTGCTGCCCGAACCACTGACATGTAGTAGCTCCGCTGTTTGCTGTTCTCTGATTCATCCAGTGAAAACCTGTGTCTTTCTCTGTTGCATGCTCACTGTAAAAAACAGAGCCAGTACCAACGAGAGATGTAAAGAAGAAAACCCACAAAGCGCCATCCCACAGGAGGTTTACGACAAGATAGCGGAAGTCCAGAATAAAGCGGGGGCCCAGCCACGGGCACAAGTACTGGCTTCAGTGCAATGGGTTAAACCGTGGTCAAGTCAGGATGGTTTCAAAGAGCCACACGTGGGCTGGAGGCAGGATGGTCAGTCAAATGACCACAACCACAGAGAGAAAAGGCTCCCGAAGCAGGAGTTGGTCGGCGTGCGACTGAGAGACACAAATGCAAAGGTTCTTCACACACAAGAAGGGGCTTGGAAAGAAAATGCCATTAAAAACAAAGGGTTTGGTTTGATCCCAGGAATTAAGGAATATTTATACGTGAGGGTCCTTGATACCTAATGTGCATTCTGGTACAGAAGGGAACGAGCTTACTATGAATGTTTTCTTTCACGACATAACCTAGTAGACCCAAGCACAGGGGAGGAGGGGGTCATCTGGACCCGGCAGAGGACGCTGACACGGGCTTGGGTTCTCCAGCCCCGCCACTTCTCCCGGGGACACGGCAGACCTGCGTCACTTCTGCGCAGCTGAGGCCCTGTCCAGGCGTGTATTCTTCTCGCTGACAGTGAGTGGTCTTGCCAAGTGCCGGGGCCCACAGTCACATCTGCTTGGCGGTCCTGCGCGGCCTGTCGGAGGCTGCTCGGCAGCACGCCGTGTCCAGGGGGCAGCTTTCCCTCGGCCTCGTTCGCTGGGAAGCCTGCTTGTAAATGCACAGAAGGAAGAGACGCGCTCCCATTGTCTTCTCTTGCATGTTATTGTGTTTGACGCGCCTGCCCCAGTCCATGTCAGCCCACGTCAAAGCCAAGTTTGCAGGCAAGGTATTCTCGCTCGGGTTTTTTTCTTTCTGCCTTCTGACTGTTGAGGGCTTTTTAAATATTTTTTTACTTTTCCCCCCTTGGGATAAAATGTCCAGTTTGCTACCACCACCCTGTCTCGATGGATGATGGGATAAATGAATGAAGTCTGTTTCTAAAGGGAAAAATAAATGACTTTTTCTGTGAGTGCTGCTTTTCTAATATTTAATAGGGATGTTTTCGGAATTAGTACATGGGAAACCATGTTTCAAATCATGACTAGGTGCCAGTGCACGTTAACACTCAAACGGCATTATTTCTGTATCCTTTTCACTTACATGCCTGTCTGTGCTGACCCCTCAAATTAAAGGCGTCAGGAAGTACAAAGTTACCAGGCTTGGGTTTGTCTACCCTCTCCTCCGCCACAAGCGACCACAACCACACCGGTTGAGCAGGTTGCTAACTTCCCTACAGCACTTTACAGAAGGACCTCAGCATTGTTCTCAGCATTGGCTCTCTACGCAGGATAATACTGTCAATCTTCCAAGCACCCGGCAAAAAAGAAAACAAACAAAAATCGCCAACTCTCACCTTGTATCGTCACCCAAGTGTTCTGCTTTGCAAAGACAAATGACTCACTTAGACTGAAGCAACCAGGCTGCCTTTGAGACATTCACTGATTTTAAATTAAAAAATAACTGCTGTGTTTTCTTGAAAAGTGACAACTGAACAACACAGTGGGCCTCACTGAGTGTCATTTGTAGCAGCTCCATTGCAGGGGGCTGAGGAAAAGGCTGGGGGCGTGGAGGGACGGGGAGACAAGCCTAAATGTGGTCATTTTCCTGATCGATAATCCAGGGCTCTCGGTGCACCGTAGCAGTCAGTCAGTTCTTGAAAGCTCTACTGAAATACAGCTGTGTTTCTTATGGTGCCGGTCTTCAGGTTCAGTGTACTGACTTCATTAACTTTGAGCTGTATTCTCCTCGAACTTTGGTCTCTTGTCCTTTAGGTAGCTTTGTGGAAGACAGGGGAGAGGAGTCGAATAAAAATGTTATATTCCATGTGTTGCGTAAAGATGCCCCAAAGAAATTTTTAGTCCAGCAGATAAGAAGGTTTAGAAGAGGGAGGTAGTCCTGGAGTCTGTAAATCGTGCTTCCTAATAAACACCAAATCGTGTAAAAAATACCCCTTTAAAGGCTATCGACTTGGGAGGGTGATTTTTAAAGCAATTAGAAGACCCCCCATTCCACACAACTAGTGGTGTTAATAGTCACCGTGAGCAGCTACTGTATATCAGACGCTCAAATATTTTTTTTAATTATTTCTTTAAAATGCACTTCTTAAGAAGGACACTCGGGACTAAATTTTTGAGCTTAGTGTGAGCCTTAAATGTATCTGGAAGTAATAAAACCAGGCTCAGTTTTCTTGTTGGCTTTAGTAATGCAGACCTGGGATTTGCCACTGACTGCCTTCCCACCCCGCCCACCCCTCAGAGGGACACACGGGTGCAGAGGAGTTTCACCGTGCAGCAGCCTGGTGTCCCTCTTCCGTTGTTGCACCCGAGAGGAAGATGCCAGGAGGACACACGTGTGTCTGGACCTGGTTCCCTTCCCTTCCGTCCACCTAGACTCTGCCAGCAGCCCAGGAGTCGGGCCGACTTTCTCCCCCGCTCACTGACCTTCAGTGAGGCCAGACCCCTTCGTGGGGCAGACATGGCATGTTCGGCCCAGGACCCAGCTCCCATGCTCTCCTGTGACATTCTACAGTGACCCTTGGACAACACGGTCTGAACTATGTGGGCCCACCCATACATGGGGTTTTCCCCCAATAAATACGGTTCGTGAACTTTCTCTTCCTTAGGATTTTCTTAACATTTTCTTTCCTATCGATTACTTTATTGTAAGAATACAGATATGCATCACACAAAATACGTGTTGACGAACTGTTGATGTTATTGATAAGGCCCCCGTCTACCAGTAGTCACAGTTTTGGGGAGTCAAAAATCATGCATGGATTTTCAACTCTGGAGGGGTCGGTACCCCTAACGCCAACAGGTTCAAGGGTCAACCGTGGCCGCTCTGTAAACTGTGTTCTCCCGACGTGCTGAACTAGTCACATCCCTCTTCACGGAAGGGACTCCTTGTCCTTTAGAAACGCCTTCGGCAGTGAGTGCAGGAAACCCGCCAGCAGGGGCTCCAGCTCCAAGAACACGTGCTGTGTTTGACCAGAAGGATCAGAGAGGAGACGGTCCACAGGCCGGCTGTCGCAGCTCAGTCCCAGAAGGGCCACGCTGCGGGGTTCCGATCCCCACTGCACTCCGTTTCCAGAATGTCACCGTCCCCGCCCTGTAGCCGGGCCTCACCTCTGACCCCGCCTGCTTGGGCTCCGCAGAAGGGACACTCGACTCCGCTCTTCTGCTGGGGGAGGCTTCCGGGGGCATCTGCACTTTGAAGGCTAGTCTTGTATAAAAGGGTAAAATCCTGACCTTTAGGCAGATGTAAAATGAACATGTGTCTGAGGTTTTATTTAATAAAACCTCATTAATTAATGAGGGAACCAGGCGGACGTTATGAGGGGTTCAAGGGGGAAGTCAAGCTCAGATTTCCGTGGAGTAAGAAGTACTGAAATTAATGAGCGAATGAATGCACCACGGGCTTCTCTGCAGGAGAAAGGGCCGTCCCCCTTCCTCGGGTCAGGACGCGTCTGCATTTCCGTGGACAAGATCGCTTTTCCTTCGGTTTCCGTCCTCTGTAACTGAGAGCGTGGGAAAGCTCCCGTGGCTGGGAGGTGTGTTCTAAATACCGTTTTCTACTGAAACACGAACTTTTTCCCAAAGGAAAGTAGTGACATTCAATGGAACATATTTAGAGTTGCTATGAAGACTGAAACGATAAAATCTCTCGTTATAGCTGATGGAGCGGCTTGTGCCTGCCACAGCCACCTGGGTCTCTCCGCACTTCACACACGTATGACTCTAGCTCCCTGTTCGACGCCACACCCCTCCAATAACAGGACGTGAACATTCTGATTTCTCGCCTCTTCTGTCTTCTCTTTCTTGCTCTCTGCATTTTTACCACCGTCGTGGGGTCTTCTGCTAAGTCAGGAGTAGATACGAATAAATTCATGCTGAATAAGCAAGTGCATTAATTTTAGATTAAAAGAGTGTGTCTTCTCTGATTTTAGTTCAATTTTATTTTTAATACCCATTTTTAATTTTAAAAGTAGATGTGATCATAACCATTGATTTTTCCTTGGCACTGTGAGCCAAGACTACACCACAAAATCCAGTAAAAATGTTACAGTTTTGCATGTTACGGCCATTTTGACATATATGTGATATATATTATATGTGTATGATATATATATATTTCTGCAAAGTTAGTAATGGGATGAAGTAATTTTAAAAAATATTTACATAATCATAAATATTCATCCTGTAACAGGAAAACACTATGCACGCGATACAAGGGAAGAAAAACCTAGACAAATGCCTGTTTGCTCCTAACCTGTACTGACAGATTTTCACAGTGCATCTTTGGTTGTCGGTACCCTCTGAATTATCTGATCATTGACTATACTTCAGTTTGTGCCTTACGAATAGAATTTATATTTAAGGTAACTGTACTCCACAGCTCCCGTTTCCGTAACACTCGACACCTGAGTGCATCTGTATAACCATGTATCTGGACGAGTGAATTTTTCCTTTTGAGCTTTTCTCCGATAATATGGATGTTTTCCAATAGGGCCCCATAAAACCTGAGGGCGCTGCCACACACCTCTAGGAAATGCTGAAAGGGCACGTGCTCCCGTGAACATGACCTACTCAGGCCGCTTCACGACCCCCAGACCCGGTCTCGGCCCCATGTCCAGCACCGGCACAGTCCGGGGAGCGAACGGTCCTTCCATAGCTTCGCCCAGTTGAAGACTTTTAAATCCTTACCGTGCTCGTGTTACTTTATCTTGATTTCCAGTGGGCCCTTTCTAATTTTCCCCAAACTCTTTAATTTAGGAACCCATGATTAGACAGAATAATCTAATTCTAACCAGTTCCAAGAATAGCAGAAGGCTCCCACATACCGTGCCTTTACAAATGTAACCCAGTATCACATCAGCCTGTTCCGCAGCAGCAGGCCGGCATTAATGCATTCATTCAAATTACATTTCTTCACCTAACTGATAATTAACTGAAGAATTCTAATCATATGAATTATAAGGGAGAACATCACTGTTTCCTTCTTCCTATTTAAAATGTTTTAGGAGAGCTCACTGCCGCATGATATCCTAAAAGAAATTGATCATACTTTTCCTGTAATAAATGTTGTTCTGACAGCAAAGCATTAGTAACCAATTGATAACCTAGCAACAATATTGTGATCTCTTTAGATAATTAATCTTCGCTATTTTCCTGTCAGAAGCAGCAGTGCTTGATTTTATGTTGAGCCAGAAAGATTGCCAGTTTTGAAAATTAAAAAGCATTCCTTTTATATTATTCATTCCAGTAACAATTTATGATGGTGCATTTAGCCGCTGAACGCTTGTCAACAAACGTAATTATGCTTCGATATAAACAAGATTGGTGGTTTCACGATGCTGCTCCATCTTTGTTGAGAATGTTTTGATTTAGGTTCAGATTATACAAGCTGTGTATTTACGTATCATTCTTTTCCTCCTTTGCTAATACTTTTTTTCCCTGATAATTACTCGTAGGCAAACGAGCCTGCACCTGGGGTCCCTGTGCACCGGAGACATCAAACGCAGGAGGAAAGCCGCACCTTTGCCTGGACCTCCGGCAGCAGGTAAAGGGAAACGGGCTTGGGGCAGAGCCCGCATGTGAAGTTGAGAAATCGTCAGGAGTAAAATACAGATAATTCTTCATCACTTGCACTAAAGAAGAGGCACGGTTACAGGCAACTGTGCAGTCGTTTGCATTCGGTGTCAGGATGGATTGCACGTTCCTTCCGTAGACTTTTCAGGCAGCCAATCAGTAGAATATTTGCTACATACCTGCCCCAATGCAAGACTTTGTGGGAGGTATTGAAGAGCACAGAAACTTCAAGGCTGTGCTTTCGGCCTCAAGAAATGTACAGATTTGTGTGTGGCGGGAGGCAGCGGGCAGAGAGGAATACATTGATGGAAAGGCAAATAACCCCAGAAGAGATGAATAGTAATGAACACCCAAGTTCAGGATCAGCCTCAAAGTGCAGGCCTCGCGTTGTAGTGGATGGAAAGCTTGCCAGGCAGCTTCCGGCTCTGCAGCAATCTTAGAATCGTCCTTCCTTATTTGGACGATGTTTAGCATTAGGACGAAAAATCTCTCAGCATTTCCGCCTTGAAAACCAGTCACTGGGGAAGAGCATGCTGTTCTGATGAGTGTGGCATAGGGCAAACCGCAAGTGCTGACAGAGAGAAGTCACTGGACCAGAAGGGACAGAAAGCCTGCCTAGAAGGGCACAGACTCAAGCTCGGTTGTGAAGGAGATGGATAAGGTTTGCGTGCATTGCAAGAGGTCATGCAAGCCCAAGGGTAAGGCAGGCGGAGGTGGGCAAACCAGGGACGGGGAAAGCCAACTGGGTATAACACAGAGACGCCCACAAAGGGATCAACAACAATTAAACGGATTTGTGATGCAGCGAAATGACTAGGAGAAAATGTTTTCAGTGCGTGTATTTGGTAATAACAGCTGTGGCGTCTTTCGTGGGGTCCTTGACCATTCAGATCTATGTGCATTCTCTTCACTGGGGACACCTTTGTAGGAAAAGTTACTTTTCCATGGTTAATTATGGAATATGAAAATAGGATTCACGTCACAGGAGAGTGAGCAGTGAAAAGGGAAAATTACGTATTATACGCAGACGCACACACATGCATGATCTTGGAGCACAGAAAAGAAACAGAAGATGTGAAGCTTCAGTCCTCTACTTAGGGGCCTATTCCATAGTTCAGCACTCAACGATTGAAGAATGATTTAAGATTAGAGGACTCATAATCCAGTCTTTTCACCTGCATAAAGGGCTACATCATAAATTGAGTGTTACTAGATAAGCTGGACGGAATTTTGAGAAACTGGAAGTTAGAGACACCTGTGTGCAGAATGCGTTTCTTTCTATGTAGAATAATATTTACCACTCGCTGGGTACTACTGTGTACCAGAAACTTTATTATTTCATCTTTACAACAACTCTACGACCTAGTTATTATTATTATCACTTTATACCACAAAGTTAAAATTCAGAGGGGAGTTAGGATCTTCTTATCTCTGTAATATTGAATGGCAGAGGGAGGATTCAAACCTACGTTCGCACGGGCCCTACACCCGTAACAACTTACTTACGGCCTTTTTGTAAGAACATGTGTATAAAGAAAGACTCTCTCGTTGCTTATGTTCACTAGAACACACTGTTGTGTATCTTAAGTCTCATGAAGACTGGTCTAAATATTGCTACACAGAGATACAGGATGTTAATTAGAATCCTTCTAATAGATCTCTTTATACGGGAACATGTAGCCACTTTTCGATCAAATGCATGTCGTTAAGTTCTTCAATTTAAACCTTTCATAAGGCAGGTGTAAGGGTTCGTCCGTGTCCTTGTTCCAGCTGAACGGTCCCCTGAAGTCTCTTATCTTTCCACGATTCCAACGTTAGCGGCAGAAACAGCCCAGTCTCGGGAATGCGCCTGAAGCGCCTCCGTGCCCGCAGTCAGGCAGAGCGAATGCCAGGGTCAGCTCTGCACGCTCTCACCGTGCCCGGACTGAGAAGGGAAGCGCAGAGTCGTCGAGGAGGGTAATACAATTATTTCTACGAGGTGGTTCTGATGTTACAACTCAACAGCCCCGGAGGAAGTAATTTCTCAGGAGCGTAGGTATAAGCAGTAAGCCATAGCCTAAAACATTCAGGAACTCACCCCAGCAGAGTCCAGGTGTCAGACCTCTGATCTGCTGCAATTTTCTTAAGATTCAGGATTTTGATTGACCTTACTAGACATTTTTTTTTTACTTCGAGGAATAAAATTCACAGAAATTTAATATATTTTTGTAATTACTCAAAAAAAAAAACAAAAAACAGTGGAGTAGGAGAGTTATGTTCCTCATTTCCAGTACATTTTTTAAATCTGTGCATAACTGTTCCTCTCAAAGAGGAAGAAATGAGGTTATTTAAAAGACCTCAGCTTTTAAAAGAGTATCTTCTAATACTAATGAATCAACCCTAAGATGAGGATTATTATTCAAATTCAAGAAATGCTTTTGCATAAATACACTTTGATAATGAGGCTATGAATCCTAGATCATCTTGTCTCTGAAATTATAATTCTCAAATGCGGAGATATAGTCAGTCACATAATGAAGAATCAGTTACACTTGTAAGCTTCCAAGGTGAGTTAGCATGTAGCATTAAGGAGAATTTTTTCACCTTTTTATTGTCCCTTTGTAGACCTCCCCAAAACACACTGAATTGAGATATCTTTTCATGGTTCCTTCAGCCTTTAAGTCAATATTCAATCCAAGCAGGAAAAAATCAGGTGAAGATAAGTCTCTCATTTAAAATATGGAATGCGTTAAAAGGCTGACAGCTTGAATATTGTTTGATGATCCCCTCTGATTTCTGTGAGAACTAGTATGCAGCCAAACAGCAGGTTAAGAAAAGATTTAACAAAAGAATTGTCAGAAAATTATAAATAGGCACTTTCACTGTATAAATTCTAAACTGGGTTTATACAATCACTTAAGACCCTGAAGATAAAGTCACATGTTATATGTATAATCAGTATTACTTTAAAAAAATACTTGATGTCTCCTATGCAATTAATAACCCAAGATTTGATCATCTTTACCTGCTGACACGCTGAAAATTGTACTCACCCCATTTCAGCAGCAGCATGAAGCCTAAGTCAAGCCACTTTATAAGCCTGTGGGCCAGCCAGCCGTGTTACCACTTGAACATTTATTAATCGTGGCAGGAACACCGAATTTATTTCAGTGCTTTAGCTTATTTACTGCTCTCTCACCTTTGTATTTTGTATTGACAATGTAAAATGAATATTGATAAGGTTAGATATCGATTTTTAAATGTATGGCTTGCTCCCTGCCTCATTCAAAGTCACACAGCCAGGGATAGTGATGTGTTAGCAGCGAGGGATGTAGATTTACTGTTGTAAAATTGAGAACTGTTGAAGCCAGAAGGTTTGCCAGCAGAATGCATTTTATTGTTTGAAAAATGTCATCTGTAAAGGTGAAGAAGAGCAGCGAACAAAATAGGAAGAATATTAACACATTTTTAAAAGGCAGTCAGCAGTGTTTTGTATGGTCTGTGTTTTTGGCAGAAGTCCTAGCTTCTCGAGGAATGATAATCCCAAGATTTAAGTATGTACTGATATTGTGGCTATTACCATTTTAAAAAAATTTTGTCCACTATACATTACTAAACACATTGTTATCCAAAATTAGTATGTGCTAAAACTATCTGCTTTCTAGTGAAATAATATCATAGGGAAAATACTCATTATAGGAGTCCACCTTTTTGTTTGCGTTTTCAATTATACTGAAAGCTACCTATCGAAGTCGAGTATCTCAGTATAGATATTACTCTGAGGTAACCGTGTTTACATGGGTATGCAAGTTCTTGGCAAGAGACTGCATTTTACAGCTTTTATGACTTTTCAACTTTCTCCCCTGCATTCCACTGCCATTTTAAGACTAACAGAATCTCTAAGAATACTTAAGGCAGTAAAGGCAGGTTGTGAATTATGATAATGGGAGAAGATTTTTAAACAGTGAGCTTTTAATGAAAAGTCACACAGAGCATAATAAGGAAATGTTTGCTGTAACCAGGCTCCTTTTCAAGATGCTGTATGTCTTCAGTTGTCCAAATTTCTCTCACCAATAATTATACCTTTATTTGTTATCACTGGATCTCTATGACCACTGTAAATTATTTTATCTCTTCCAGGATTTTAAAACAGGCAGACTTTTCGAGGTGATTGTTTTCATTCATTTGGAAACCAAGCTATATCTAACCTCTCGTTACATGCATCAGCAAACTGCTGTTCACATATGTATTCAGTGGAGTCTTAAATAGCTCACCACTACCATTTGGTACAGGAAGCACTTAAGGAAAAAGTAAACACACGCATTAAATAGAAAATAATTGCTGTTGCTGCCAAAAGAAAACCTACACGATGAGAAAGTCCTCAAACTACATAATACCTGCACATGCTGAATAGAATGGAAAGCTGTCTTTTCAGAGACACAGCTAAGAATGCAGGAAGGAAAATGTTCAAGACCAAAGGCAGTCCTAGGCAGCACCCCCACGTCCAGTGTTGTCCATCTCAGACACCGAGGCGTGTGGGTCAGTGTCCCCGTGGGAAGGGAGCAAAACCGGGCAGCTGGCCTCATTGAGTGAGAACTTCTGAAAAACTCGGTCCTCACAACAGGACAGACTAGAAACCAAAGGAAAATAAAGAACCTGGTTGCCACCTGGACTCCAAGAAGAAAGCGTAAGCTTCATAATCAAGAGCTTACGCTCATGTGAGTTGCTAGTTTAAAATTCCTTCAAGCCAAATACTCACATAAAAGTTGCTGTTTGACACCCATGCAGACCCACTCTAAAGGTACATGGCTTCGACCCCGGGCTTCCAGAGTCACTGCAAATGAGACCTACCGCAGATGATCGCATAGACCAAAACTAAAAGAATCAGCTGTTCTCAAACATTAAAAAGCAAATGGGAGTGACTGCAAAATGAAAAGATAGAAATTTGAGATTATTTTTATTATGAAAAATCTTGATAATTATAAACTCACTGGATGGGTTAAACAGCAGATTAGACACAACTGGGGAAAAAAGTGACTTTTAAGAGGAATATTAAGAAACAACCTAGGAAGATCACAGAGGGATTAAAATATGAAAAGTAGGAAAGAACAGGTGGGGGACTTGAAGGAGAAAGAAGTTCAACATTTGTCTAACAAAACTTCCGGAAGGAGTAGAAAGAATAAGGGGGTATAATATTTAGGAGAATATTGACAGAATTCAATGATATCAGCAGTTTCCATATCTGAAGAAAAATATGAACTTTCCTATTCAAAAAGTACAAGGTTTTTTCTTTTATCAAGAAATAGTGAATATAAATAAAGTTACACCTACACACACTGTAATAAAACTTCAGCACTCCAAAGAGAGGAGCTTGAGAGAAGCCAGGGAGAAAGATAAAACCTAGCAAAGAACGAGGCTGTGCTGGCAGCGACCTTAGAAACAGGGGCACAGTCTAGAAGAGGGGGCAACACTTTCCGGTGAGGGCCGAGGGAAAAGAACAGACTCAACCTAGAGCTTCACATTCTGCTAAACTTTTTCCACACGTGGGGACGAAATAAAGATATTGTTAGGTAAAGACCGATTGTTACTAAATGTGGTACCTCAGACAGAAAAAAAACCAGAATACATTAAAAAAGAATATCAAGAAGGAATTGGGATCAAAGAAGTTGTTAAATGTGCATGAAACTAAAGTAATACTGAATAAAAATGATGATGAAGATGATTCACTTGAGTGTATAAAAGTCAGATGGAAACAAAAATATATAGAAAAAGCAAAGTAAAAGCGAAATAAAATAGTATTTTATTATGTTATTAAGTAACATAATAAAAATAAATCCCGATAGATCAGTAATCACAATAAATGTAAATGGAGTAAATGAATCAGTTAAATTTAGGGATTATCATGATGAATAAAAGAAATGAAACTAAGGATGTGCGTTTACACGAAGTACAACTAAAACCTAAGTTGTAATTAGATACCAGCGGAAGAAAGCTACAGCAGGTGGATTTGCATCACAACGAGTCGGCCGTGTTTCAGGAGAGGTGAAATACTCTCTTCAGACAGACTTGCTATGCCAGTTCAGTCTAGCAGCTTTCACAGGAGACTGAAGTTTGGGAAGAGAATAAAGTCTCAGTCATTTGGGGGAAATGCGGCCAGAAGAAACGACAGAGTAAAAAATTGGGGTGATACATTTTAGATTCAACGGTCAGTCAGTGCAATGGTCACATGTGGCCTCAGATGACTAAATTCATCCACGACATGGAGTCATATATATATATAGTGGAGGCACACACACGCATGCACACACACACATGTATGTATTGTATGTAGTGGAGTCAATAACATTTCAGTCTGAGAAGGAAGAGCGAAGGGAACAGGGATGTTGGGAACAGGGTCATCTCTAAGAGCCACAGTTAATTTACGTTCTGGGTTGACCAGGTCCTTCCGTGTTGTTTGTGCGGATACTGCTCTCACACAAGTGCAGGGGAGTTGATGTTATAAATGTACAATCTGATTAATTTTTTAAACAGTTTGAAACAGCATCTCTACCAAAGCCGTTCATTTGTCAGTAATTCTTACAGGGAGGCCATGCAGATAACGGAAAGCGTAGGCTTTCAGAGTTAGTGTAACCGGAGGAGGAATCTTAGCTACGCGCTCTCCGTGCGGTCGAGGTCTCGTTCCTCCCTCTCTCTGAGGTCCACTACTGCCCTGCCGAGCACACGGCAGGCAGACCCTAGCTGGCTTGGCTACAGTACGGCAAACGAACACGCCTGCATGCCTTCAGAACCAACTCAGTTTTATTTGGAGATTTGTACTTTAGTTTTTGAAAACCTTACTTTTGATATATAATCATTCCACAAGAAATGTATTTCTAAATAACCAAAACATCTGTTAATAAAACTATTCCCTTCTTCACACATGTCTATACAGGTCACGTCTTTCATTCTGTACCAAATTTTTATCACTTCAAAAAAAAATTAGTTCTACATTAATTTTTTCTTATTTAAAAAGTGCCTTGAATTTATAAGCAATTAACAAAA
>PVKM010020356.1:0-23441 GCA_004027735.1 Carollia perspicillata | reverse complement strand
GAGTAGTGTGGGAAATGTAGAAGCTAAAGAACATATGATACATGGACATGAACTAAAGAGGGGGAGTGTGGGTGGGAGGGGGTGTGCAGGGTGGAGGGAAATGAAGGGGGGAAATGAGACAACTGTAATGGCATAATCAATAAAATATATTTTTTAAAAAAGTCCTAAGTTCTATATCTTTTCTTCAGATCAAGGATTGCAACCATGCCTTGAGCACTGACTTTTCCTCACTTTTAGCAGTTTTATTTAAATATCAAATAAAATGTGAGGGTATAAAATTTTAAACAAATATTATCTCACTTATAATAAAAATTGTCCTTGATCCATATTACCCAAAGCAATCTACAGATTCAATGCAAGACCTATTGAAGTACCAATGGCATATTTCACAGACATAGAACAAACACTTCAAAAATTTATATGGAATCATAAATGACCCTGAATAGTAGCTGCAATTTTGAGAAAGAAGAACAAAGTAGGAGGGATTACAATACCTGATACCAAACTGTATTATAAGGACACTGTAATCAAAACAGCCTGGTACTGGCATAAAAACAGGCACATAGACCAATGGAACAGAACAGAGAGCCCAGAAATAAACCCAAGTCTCTACAGTCAGTTAATATTTGACAAAGGGGGCAACACCATAAAATGGAGTAAAAATAGTCTCTTCAACAAATGGTGTTGGGAGAACTGGACAGCTACGTGCAAAAAAAATGAAACTCGAGCACCAATTTACACCATACACGAAAATAAATTCAAGATGGATAAAAGACTTAAATATAAGCCCTGATGCCATTAAAATCCTAGAGGAGAACATAGGCAGGAAAATCTCAGATATCTTACGCAGCAACATTTTTACTGATATGTCCCCCAGAGCAAGGGATATAAAGGAAAGAATAAACAAATGGGATCTCATTAAAATAAAAAGCTTCTGCACAGCTAAAGAAAACAGAATTAAAATAAAAAGAGAACCCACTATATGGGAAAACATATTTGCCAATGATACCTCAGACAAGGGTTTAATCTCCAAAATGTACAAAGAATTTACACGACTCCACTCCAAGAAGATAAACAACCCAATTAAAAAAATGGGCAAAGGACTTGTACAGCCATTTCTCCAAGGAGGATATACAGAAGATTCAGAGACACATGAAAAGATGCTCAATATCGCTAGCCATCAGAGAAATGCAAATTAAAACCACAATGAGATACCACTTTACACCAGTCAGAATGGCCATCATAAACAAAGCAACAAACAACAAGTGCTGGAGAGGTTGTGGAGAAAAGGGGATCCTGGTTCACTGCTGGTGGGATTGCAGACTAGTACAACCACTATAGAAGACAGTACGAAATTTTCTAAGAAAACAAAAAATGGAACTGCCTTTTGACCCAGCAATTGCACTGCTAGGATTATACCCTAAGAACCCTGAAACACCATTCCAAAAGAACCTATGCACCCTAATGTTCATAGCAGCACAATTTACAATAGCCACGTGTTGGAAGCAACCTAGATGCCCATCAGTAAATGAATGGATCAAAAAACTATGGTACATTTACACAATGGAATTCTATGCAGCAGAAAGAAAGAAGGAGCTTCTACCCTGTGCAACAGCATGGATGGAACTGGAAAGCATTATGCTGAGTGAAATAAGCCAAACGCTAAAAGACAAATACCATATGATCTCACCTTTAACGGGAACCTAAGCAACAAAACAAACAAGCAAGCAAAATATAACCACAGACATTGAAATAGAAAACAGGCTGACAGTAACCAGAGGGGAGGGAATTTCAGGGGAAAAAGGGAAGGGATTTTAGGAACAAGTATAGAGGACACTGGAGAAAAACTAAGGGGGGTGGAAATGGGAGGGAGGTGGGGAGCCCTGGGGGTGGGGTGGACTGGGATAGGAGTAAAAGACAGAAAACTGTACTTGAACAACAATTACAATAAAATTTTAAAAAATTGTCCTTGAAAATAACCTCTTTAGGATGCTAAATACCTATTCAGAGGAGGTTTCACTTACTCAAAATGTTTGCAAGCATTGATCTTTTGAAGTGCTTTCAGAACTTTTAAACAAATTACCTTTTTTTTTAAAACCTGCTTGTTCATTGGTGTCTCCTTTTTCCTTTTTGGGAGCATCACCCTTTTGGTCGTCTTAGTCCCTCCCTAGCACTCTGGTTCTGCCCCAGAAGCCGACTGCTTTGTTGTGTTGTCAAAGGTCTGAGTGACTCCTGGGGGCAGTACGGTGCTGACTAAGAATGAGGGCAAGGGGAGAGTTTCATTAAGCAAATAAAATACATGGTCTTGGGAGGGTTTATTTCAAAATGTTGATTTCTACTTTAAATATTGTAAACAGTGGTGCAACTGACTTCTAGAAATGGGAAACATTCAATAAAGTGTTCGTTCAGCAGCAGTTCTAGGTGTTGGGTATACATTAGTGAATAACATGGGAGGGGTGTCTCTGCTCTTATTGAGGGAAGAAAGACAATAAATAAATCAAAAGAAAATATCCAATGGAGTTAAGAGGTAAGGAAAGAATGAAAACTGAGGTGTTGTCATTGGGGGCGACTGAGTGGTAACTTTGGATTGGGTATGGGAAAGCCTCACTGAGGATGGGAATGTGAGCTGAGATCCACCTGAGAAGTGGCCCAGGTGCACATCCAAGGGCAGACATCCCAGTGGTGGGAGCGGCTGGTGCAGTGACACTCAAGACAAGAACATATAGAACGACAAAGTGAAAGGAGCACAATGGGAGGGAGTGGAGAAGGGCAGACAGAGGCCAAATCAGAAAGGCATGGAAAGTTAGAGTAAGGAGTGTGTGCAGTGACCGCCTGACATGTTCTGGCCTAAATGAAAGTCACAGGAACTTGGAAGCAACAGAGGTGTCCTTCAATAGGTGAATGGATAAGCCAACTATGCTACATCCATACAATGGAATATTATCCACAAATAAAAAGGAACGAGCTATGAAGTCACAAAAACACACAAAGGAAATGTAGATGCATATTACTACATGAAAGAAGCCAAGCTGAAAGACATTCTAGAAAAGGCAAAACTATGGAAGCAGTGAAGCGATCGGTGGTTGCCAGGGTCCCGGGGAGCCAGGGATGAATAGGTGGAGCACAGGGAATTTCAGGGCAGCAAAATTATTCTGTATGATGCTGTAATGGTGGATACATGTCATTATACATTTATCAAAACCCACAGACTTTACAAGTGACCCTTAATGTAAACTATGGGCTTTAGTTAATAATATGTCATTATTGGTTCATCAATTATAACGTTCTCAGGTCCTATTCCCTGAGTGATAGGAGCATCTTTTGTTATTTATAATGAGCCCCCTTAATCATTATTGAGTTTATGCTAACAAGTTGAGGCATGGTGGGTCATGGGGTGGTTTCAGGAGAAGGGCTGGCCATATCAGAAAGCATGGGATTAGAGATCTAGACCTTTTAGCACCACCCGGCCCCCAGGGGGCCGGAGGCCGAGTGGCTAATCATTACACCAATTATGTCCACACAATGAAACTCACAAACACAGAAAAGCTGTAAAATGAGGAATCTGGGGGAACTTCCTGGCTGGTGAACATACTGATGTATCAGGACAGCTGTGCATCCCAACTCCATGGGGACAGGAGCTCCACTCTCAGGACCCTTCCAGACATACCCTGTGCACCTCTTCATTTAGCTATTGATTGTATCTCTTATGATACAGATACAGTCATCATTAGGTACAGCACTTTCAGGGGGTCTGGGGAGTTGTTTTAATGAATTATTAAACACGAAAGGGAGTTGTGGAAAATTCTAAATGTATAGCAAGTTGGACAGAAGTGTGGGTCACCTATCCCATTGATTCTGAGACCTAGCAAGGTCCTACCCGAAGGACAATAGGATAGCTTATTCTGTAGTTTTTGGATCAGATACCTCAAACATTTGTTCTCAGCTACTTGGAATTCATGCTGATGAAAAATTAAATCATGGAATTTTTGAGTTATTACTGATAAGATAAAAGTAAAATCTTTCACCTTCCACTTAAATGATATTTCATGGAATTTCATCATGCAGAAACAAACAAATATTTTGCAAATCCTCTACATCCAGGTTATTATTATTATTATTATTTCAGGCTGCAATTTGATGACTGATCAAAGCTTGCAAAATCTGAGTTCAAGTTTCCAAATCTGACTGCAGTGCCCTACCTGGAGTAAACCCTATCACAAGGTGCCTTCTTTAAACTGTCAGAAGAGTGAGTGAATTAAGTAACAGGAGGGGCCATTTCACTCAGAGGGAACTCAGGCAGGGAAATGTATTCCTGGGGTTCTATGTTAGAATAATGCAAATGTGGGGGGATTCCTTGCCATTCTTTATCAGAGATGTTGCTCTACAAGATGGGGTAATTCTGTAATACCTCACCCACGTGGATTGTCTATTCCTTTAACATCCTAGGTAATTTAAGCACTACTTCTACTATTTTAAAAGAAATCATTCATTTTATCAGCAATACACAGGTGACTTGACCTTAAACTTAGGTAATTATAATAATTAAAGAGCTAATACCACATTCACAAGCATGTGCAGACCCTCTTTCACTGCCTATTGTCTAGAAGCCATTGTGCTGCGCGTAGCTCCCTTTCTGTTCCCTGTTTCTTTGGAGTGCTTCCAAGATTCAGTCTGTTATTATTTAAACTCTCTCTGAATGTTGGTATGTTGGTATTTTTGTGCTCTGCCTTGTATGGCTTATAGATTTTTTCTTCTTGGTGAGATATTTTCCATATCCATTCACAACCATTATTCATTCCGCATGCTGCAAATATAATGCCCACCTAATCAATCACCACTTCTGCATTTGAAAATAAAACCATCCTTTCTTTATTATATTAGGCAAATTAGTCAAATGAGTGTTTTCTGAAACTTGCTGTCTTTTTAGGGCCCTTGGCTCCCAGCCTGCCTTTCTCTACTGCTGCCTCCTCCCTTCCTACTCCTCCTGTTTGCAAACAGTATCCATTTCCTTTTGCTGGTGTTCTGGGTGGATTCTGATCCTCCCAACTTGGTCGTCTGCTTTGATGGTCAGGCATCCTTCCTTTGGAGCGCTCCCTTTCCAATGAGGCCGCGTGGGTGGTACAGATGGCTTCATCTCCCTCTCCCCAGTGACTGAGCAGCAAAGCTCCTTGGAATTGAACAGAGGAGACTCTCCTCTCTGTCAGGTTTTGCTTTTAGAAAGCACAGCAACCAAACCATCAATATTAATCACCGCAATTACAAAATGCCATTGTGGATGGTTTGTTTGAGATAAGGTAGTAAAAAAGAAAAGAAAAGAAATGGAGGAGCTTACATATTTAATACTTCCCTTACCACTTTTCCCCTAGTCCACATTTTTCTTAATTTCTCCACTTTAGTTTAATTTTAAGAAAGATTCTTTTGTTTTAAGAAACGAGGGCTCTTTTGTGCCCTCCCAACATTTTTTGTCAATCAAGCCCCTTTAAGAGAGAGAAAATAGAGAGTCGTGAAGCATCTGCTGCCACATGAAGTCTCACGGCCAAAGCCTGTTGTAGGGAACTCTAACAATTGTCCTGGCAAAGCAAATGGCTCTTAGAATCATGATTCTTTCTAATGTATGTGTTTATAAGCAATTAAACTCCAGTTTTAGGGAAGACTCACTAACAGCATACATTATTTTAATAGACATACAGTACTACTTTAAACCGTCTTCGCCATCTGCTCATCATGATTATAAATGCAAAAGGAACATATTTTACATTAGCATCAGAAACTAGTGTGATATTAGGGACTGAAATGCCCATATATGCTCTTTGTACAAAACCGAATGCATCTGTGCTATTTTCCTTTTCTTTCCGCAATGCAAATCAGAGAAAGAAGATGCTTGTTCCTTGTGGACTCTTTTCTGACATGGAAGATAACTTTCAGGCTGGAAATTCATTAGGAGGGGATTTTGACTTAGTATTCATCCAAATAAGCTTTTAAAACCATATGAGCTGATGTGTCTGGCTCTTGCTGGCCCTATTTGGCTATCTTAGCTTCTAGCCAATGAGGGAGAAAAACACAATACACCCAGGGCAGTAAATCTACTGTAATCTTCTTTAATGCCCATCAGAAATACAATGCATAATGTATAATGGAGTAAATGTTTTTTCTCTATAAATAAAATTTAAAAGAGGCATGGGATGCACATGTATTGGTAGAACACTTAATATAGAATTGAAAAAACATCTGAATAGGCATACACTCTGTTTTTCATCTGTGTCCTTATGGTTGGATGATATTTTTAGATAGAGAATAATGCCAGCATAATGTTGGAGGGGGCAGGGATCAAACACTCAGTTTTGTTGTTTTTGTTTTTCCCCTCAGCTGGGCTAGTCAAAGCCACCATATAAACATATTCATCTCATAAGAAATGGTAGAGAGTACACTAGATTCTCTACTAAGGATAATTTTTAGCTATACTGCAGAAATGTAGCCCAAAGAAAAGGGTACTCAGGATCAGTTAAAAAAAAAGTTCAACGTAGAGTCTACTTGAAAGAATTTGTCCTTCCTCAATAGCAAACTTGATTAATCATTTACTTGAAGAATTCAGTTCATACTGCATTCCTAGTTTGATAAATTTAAGAACAAAGGGCAATAACCATTGTCATTGAGCTTATTAACTGTATTTCTGATTTTTTTTGTCTTGCCTTCTGGCTATCAGACAGCATCTAATGATAAAAGCATACATTCTAAGATGAGAAACATTACATACGAGTGAAGATGAAGATGTCCATGTTCATTAGTAATGGGTAACCGTGGGCTCTGATCAACTCTGTGGAACCAGGTAAACATCACGAGAGGTGATGGCCCCTAGGTGGGCAGGACCGAAACCCACAGTGGTCAGAGAAAAGCTGCTAGAGCAAGAAAGCAATCACTGCTCTCTTTCCTCAGTTCTAGATTAAAAACAACAACGCTTAAAATACAGTACCATACAAGAAAATTTATGGTTTCCCTTGGAGTAGCCCCACCTTATAATTCTGTTATAAACTGCCTCCTGACTATGGCTGATCTCATTTTGTGTAAGGGCTGAACTTTTTGAATACCTGCCTCTTAACTGTATACAATGAGACAACCCATCTACAAGACCAACGTCCCTGAAGTACCACATTCACCCTGTTATTTCTCACTCAGAAACATTCAGTGGAAACCCTGGCCAATAAGCTCAGTTGGTTACATCATCCTGATATGACAAGGGTTACGGGTTCAATCCCCAGTCAGGGCATATATAAGAATCAACCAGTGAATGCATCAATAACTGGGACAACAAATCAATATTTCTCTCTCTCTCTGTCTCTCTAAAATCAATAAATAAAAAGTTAAAAAAATTCAGTGGCATCCACAGCTGATATTTAAGGTCACTGTTAAAGCCTCTGTTCACAAGATCTTCCAGCTTTTTATTTTAACTCCAGGGCTTCTGTGGTCCACCCAATGTCTCAGGCCTCCCATGCCCCCCATGGGATCATGAGAGGATCTTTTAGATCTCCACACACAGCTTGTGGGACTGTGGAAGACTTCATCTCAGACCCTCTCTGGCTAAACACACGGTACCATCATATTCCCCTGCAGTTGTACTTGTTGGTTTACCCATGAGATGGTTTCTTCCCTAAATTTCAACAGAAGCAAGACCCATGCCTCTATTTTGGGTTTCTATCATTTTTCACTCTCTCAAGCCCAGAGCTAAAATTGGGAGACATAAGTGAGGTCCTTCCCATGGGTGTAATTGGTGCTTCGACCCTAGGCCTGTCTCCTCCAAGTGTCTCTCCCCTCTCCACAGCCATCTCTTCTTGTCCTTGAAAGGGCTTTTTTCCTCCCAGGGCTTTAGGATCCCACTACAGCCAACTGTAAAACTCTATTCCTCTAACTTTGGGTCCTTGAAATCCACCAATCCTTTCTTCTTTAGCAAAGGTTGGCTCTCACAAATGAAAGCTTGGGCTTTCACAAATTTAAGGTGTGAAATAAGAAAAAAATATTGTCCTTCTTTCAAGGCTGGGTCCTGTCTTCCTCTAAAAGGATTACTTCAGCTCCAGTGGATGGAGAATTGCAAAGCAGCAAGAATTTAGGGGAATAAATATTACCTGGGGCACTTTAAAATATTCATTTCATATGAATTAAGATCCAGTCCAAATTCCATCTTTGTTCATCATGCAGATTAGCAAATCAATGATTTTTACCACCTCTAAACAGTAGCCTTCTCACAGAGCTTAAAAGAGGCTTGCCTGCAGCCATTTTTCTCTTATCTCTCCAAGAAAAAGGAACCCTATTATCTTCCATCCTGCCTCCTGCTGTGCCTCTTCACATCTGTTTAGGAGGTACTCAGCGAGAAGCATCTTCTCCTTCCTGACAGGCAGCCTCCTGTGTGTCACCTGCTGATGAGTATGGGATGCAGGTGATGCTAAGCTAGAAACCCTAGAGGCAGCCCAAGCCTTGCCTTTCAAACTTTGTCCTGATTTTTGGGACTTGTAGATGGCCTGAAGTTCAGGGCTACAGCAATGTCTCACTGTTGGCTAGACTATGAATTTGATTTCTGGACACTGAGTAGAATTACTAAAAGGAAGAGATTTAATATTGAAGAAAACAGACCCCTAAGCAATGCAGTCTTCCAATGCCCCCAAATTTGAAATTTGGAAGAGTGATTGAATAGATGCAGTGCACTGGTCATAAATCCTTTCTCCAAGAGATTTTAGAGTGTTTAAGATGAACAGTCTAAGTAAAATATTCCTTGACACATGCAAACTGTTATTTTAATTAAAAAAATAATCCCTAAACCTGGCCAAAAGAAACTGAGTAATACCAAAGATTATAAACCAAAGGCAAATGTCCCTCTCATCCTAAATTCCTTTCTAGTTCCTCCTTCAGAGGCAATTACTGTTAACAGCTTATTTTTATCCATCTAGAAAATTCCTTTGCATATACAAGATACATTTCTATAGGTGCATAATATGCATATCTCCCCTATATTTCCCCCACAAAAGTAAGCATACATTATACAATTATAAACTTTGCTTTATCCACTTACAAATGAATTTTGCATATGTCACTTTGTACAGCTCTCATTCATTCTTTTTAATGGGTGCTCGCTATTACATCAGTTGAATGTTTGACCAGTTCTCCACTGAAGAACATTTAGGTCAATTATATGCACAAGAATTTTTGTAGTAAAATTTTTTTAAGCAAGACTAATGCTGAGAAATCAAGACCTCAGGTTTTGCTAAATTTCAGTTGGCTCAAACCATCACACAGTTGAACTCTACAGGACCCTTGGGGGCCAGGGTGTCTCTGTCCCTTTTCTTTGCAGAAGGGAAAACACTGTGGAGGGGTAGTTTTCCTGAGCTTATGAGGGACATAGAGGCACTCCAGGCTGACATTGAGACTTGTTTTATCTGTGTTTCAGTCCTTGTTTAATTCCATTTTAACACCAGATCTCCTCTGACCCAGACATTGTCCTTGCCCAGGCCTGCTGGGTCACCATGACCTGCTACTCTCACCTCCGACTAACTAGATTCTGTTCTGCTCACTGCCTGAGGTTGTCTTCTCAATCCATTTTGTGTGCTTCATTTCTTATTTATTTTATTTTATTTTTTTGCATTCACAAGGCTTACTTGACTTCTAGGAGCTGGCCACTCCAGCCTTTTGGAGACAGTTTCTTCTGCCTCTGGGACCCCAGGACTGTGGTTGGTCTGTGATGCTCAAGAGGCTCCTCCCTTCGGCCTTCCTTGTTGGTTCCCTCTACTCTTTCCGGCCTGTAGTGCTGGAAGGCCCCAAGGCTCTGAAATGAGCAATAGTTGCTTCTCTGTCCACACTCTGTCCCTAGATGATTGTGCCCATCCCACTTCTAAAGTGGTGGAGCAAGGAAAACACCAGGAGACACCCTTGGCTCCTCTTTCTTCTCATATCCAGTGCTATTAAGTCCCATCAACTCCCCAGCTGCTACTCCAGTTGAAACCACATTTGTCTTCATGAACCGAACTGGGCTGAAAATAAGGAAGAGCAGCAAGGGAATAACTAGCTTAAGGAATAAGAACGTGGCTAGTATGGATAACATGGAAGCTGGTATGTTTTAGGAGCTTTTGAAGTTTTAATTTGAACAAAATCCTGTTGGTAGCCTTTGCTTCCACTGGGAAGAAAGGGCATGGAAGCTTTGAAGTGACCACTCATGGTAGCTCCAGTCATTGCCTGTTGCTGCTCCCTGCAGTCCACCTGAAAGGGTGGAAGGCACAGGTCAAGAGGACTGTGGCAGGCCCAGAACTGCACTAAGCGTTAGCTACTACTGCTAAGGGCTGTCGTGCCCTTGTCATGTGGCTAGTGCCTGTGGAGCTGTGCTATCAGCATAACGCACACACCAAATGTAAAAGACTTAGTGGAACAGGAAAAGAAGTGAAGTATCCCATTAATAATTTTAAGTAATTATAGGTTGAAATAGTAAAATTTTAGCTGTATGGGTCAAATAAAACATCATTAATACCCAACCAAAGCTGGATATTAATAATTTTACCTGTTTTTATCTTTTTTACTGTGGCTACTAGAACATTTTAGTGGCTTGCACTATATTTCTATTGGACAGCACTGATCTAGAAAGTCTGATGCCTGGGGTTTTAAGAAACCTAACAGGCTTTTTACATATTAATGACACACTGTCCCCACGAACACTAATTCCTGAGAGGTTTCTATTATTCAAAAATGTCCAAGGAATTAAAAGTCATGAATTAGAATAGGCTTCAGAGTCCTTAGCCCTCATGAGGCACATCTTTGTCCTCGTAGAATGAATTTAATGTTGAGAAATCACTCATTCACTGGTTTATCAGCAAATACCCACTGAGGGCTTACTATATGCCTGATGCAGCTAGATGGTGATGGATGCAGAGGTGAAAATGAGAATTTTATGACCTCAAGGAGTTTATTATACTGAAAATATCAATCCATAAATAAAGATCCCAAATAATTATTTTAATAAAAGGATGCACAAAGTGTGTGGAAGGTCCATTCATTTGGAGCCATGCCTGATGCATAAAATGGATGATTAAGCTGAGGTTGAAGAGAAAACATGAGTATAAAGTAATGAAACATTGCTTTGTGTGGCTTCCAACAAGATGGATGACAATGTGAGAAATGGCAGCATCACGTTCATCTGAATAAGTGCTATCGTTTAATTTGCCAAGGTGACCACTTTGAAAGCGACATTGTCTATTTCATCTGTCATGTATTAGCATGTTTGTAAAAATAAAATCCTGTGTCCTGTGCCCTGTTCCCTACATTTCCTCAGTGCAGCATTCCCATTAACGAGGAGGCTGGCTCTGGGTGGGTGGGAGGTGCGACCAGCTGTAGGACATAGAGCTTCCAGGGATGGGGGCCTCTTGTATGGGGTCCTTAGTGGCCTGGAAGGGGAACCAAGAATGGCTTTGTCTCTCTGCCTCTCATTCTTCTTAAAGAAGTAGGGGATAATTTCCAAGTGTCTTCTAATCTAGGCCATGCAACCTGTCCTGTGGGACAGTTAGGACATTTCTCTTAACAGAATGTGTGAAATTTAAGGGACTTTTACATGGACGTCTATCATGCACTTCATAATTCGTTCTATTTAAATGAAAATGTTGTGAAAAAGGAATTACTTCGGTGATTACGACAGACTAGGAAATGTGTATGAGAGGGCTCAGACCAAATGGGGAAGAGCGAGCAGAACCAAGCTTCAGGGCCCTGAATTACACACTCGTCTGAATGATGAACGGTGACACAAACATGTTCTCACGCCGGTAAATGGTGACAACATCGAACAGAGAGTGGCTGGTCAACTCCAGTGCAAACCATTAACCACATTAGAGAAAATAGCCCTGGAGAGGTATGCTCAATGGTTTTTAACTTCAGAAGATGTCACGAGAAGAGCCACAAATTATTATTGCTGACAATTTGTACAATTGTCCCTGGTGAAATGTGTGTGTCCCTACACCGCACCATTTTACATAACAATATGAAATATTAAAAGGGAAAAACGTTTTGTGATAAACAGCAGTTTTGCTGATTGCGGCTGATTATGTTAAGCGGCTTGTACTGTGGGTGTCAGAGGAGACTTAATAGCTCCTGTAACTAATCTCCACGGCTGACCTCTCCCCTCCGCTGATGAAGCCTATTCAAAAACCCGCTGCCCTTTCTCATTTTCAGATCTTCTATTTCTGAACTGTTTTGATCATGCATATATTTGCTGAAGTTATTGTGTACGGGATCTGTGTGTGTGTTTTAAAAAGTATATAATGCATGAGGAAAGATTCCTGCCAGGGCTGTCTTCTGCATTATTAAGAAGGAAACAGAACAAAACTACACAAACGTGTTTCTAAACATGCCTATTTACAAAATTCTTATCAGACACCGAAATGTCATTAGTTTACCTCCGAAGACCGGTCCCCTGTGTGAGAGAACCTGTGAGGAGGAATACGGTGTCGAAATTTTTTTACGCCAACTTCGAAGGGCAGGGATGTCTTTCTGGGGAAGTCTGTTGTCTTGGTCATTTTATCAGCCTCAAAGGCTGGTACTTAGAAGCAAAGTGCTTTTCAATCATAAAGCAATTTCTTTTTTTCTGATAAAAGTTTTTGATTTAAATGGGATTTCATAAAGAACATTTTGGAGTGGGGAGAGCTCCATCGGCAGGTATGGCGGTGCATGTGAGTGCACGTGTGTGAGTGGCTCTGACTCAGCCCACCCTCCCCCTTTTCCCCAAATGCAGAGAGGGTCACACAACCCAGAGGGGAAATGGAGGAGGGGGCAAACTTTGGGAGAGCAGAGGCATCCGTCTACCCCAGATTATGTAAATATAGCCAATCTGGAAAAATAAAGACAAAAGAAGAAGGGAGAAAATCAACAGTCCAAAAAGTAAAGTGTATGAATGCCATTTGGTGGGGAAAGGGGTGGATCCATACCAGACGGTCACCGAAAGGTGCCGCTTTCAATGAGACAAACACTGGCTGAAGCTGCCTGATAAATATTTCCTGTGGGATTTGAAGCAGGCTGCCACCAGCAAAACAAAAATCCCTAGGGGGCAGTACATAATTAACAATTTGAAGATGTGGCCGCCTCTCATTGTCTCAAAGGGAGCCAGGGAGGAAGCCCACCCCGAAAGCAAAAACCCGAGTTCCCATATTAATCTCATGATTCCCAAATAGGCGAATGTCAGTGTCTCCCCAGAGGCTGGGAAGCCTCCCTTACTCTCGGCTAGCAAAGAGTTGCTGGCTAATGGTGTCATTTTCCTGCGATTTCCTATCAGCACCAAGAAACCTGTTCCTCTAGTCTGAGGGAAAGCACTCAGGGTGTTTAGGAAAGCAAACGAATCTTTTTTTCTATTAACAAAGAAACAAATAAAATTAGGACTGAGAGAAGAAAGCTGTTTAGAAGGTATGCCCTGCTGAGTGTTTAAAGACGTTTAAAACAGTGACTTTTGCTTAAAACAACTGACCTTTGACTAAATTGGACCCACAAGTAAAAACAAAAGCTCAGGAGACACTAAGAGCACCTGGATAAAAAAGTTGTAAAGAGGTTTTGGCGTGGTTTTAAAACTTCTTTGATTTGTTTCAAGACAGGTTGGATTTGGGAGGAAGGCAGAGGTTAATTGCCAGAGTGAAGTATAGCCAAAGGAACACTAATGTATTTATCTTGGAGTGGCACTGGAATTCAGCCAGGAGAAGTCAGCACTGTTTTCCAAGAGGGTTCACCCAAGCCAGCTCCAGTTTTGTGTGTGTTCTGCTGCTGAAACTTAGAAGCAGAGTGGACCACTGCTCAGAGCCTGGGTCTGGGGAGAGGAGACCCGGGCTACATTCCCAGCTCTGACACAAAAACCATGTGCTGCCTGGGAAGTTTCTGAGTTTCTCTGTGTCTGGATTCCTTCAATTGCACATTGAGTTCAGATCACTTGCCACCTGCCTACCTAATCAGAATATTGTGAGGGTTAATGAGATTGCGCTTGCAAAGTGATTGCCTCATCATATAACTCCAAAGTATTATTATTCATCATAAAGACACAGCTGCAATATTGTATATTGTTACATACCAGACACCATGCTTCTATTTTTAGCAACTTTGAAATGAGGGTGTCTTAGAATTATACAGTGGAAGGGACCTCGCCATGTTACCTGCGCCAGGCTCTGTCCTGGGGCAGGTGAATGACTAACCACGCTAGACGGCTGGCTGTTTAGACTCATCTTTATATCTAAGTAGGAACTTCAGTTCTCCCTCTGGAGGAAATTCCATTATCATCCCGATGATTAAGAATCATCGCTTAAGTCTAAACTCTCCTTTCTCTTTTAATTATAACCAACTTTTTCTTTTAGGGCTATGTTCACTGTTCTCCCTCATTTTGTGAGCTAGGTGGGCAGAAACCATGCCTTACACGTTCTTGTATTCTTTAAATCACCTCCCGGTGGGGTGGCACCTGAACAGTCAAGACATTCGCATTGGACTCAATTCAATCGTTTGCGTCTGCGGGTAGAAAGAGCACTGCGCATGGCACATTTTCTCCACTGAGAGAGTGTGGCTCGTGGTCCCAGCTCCTGGGGACCCAGGCTGGAGGACGACATAAATCTAGGGGCCTGGGCTAAGGAGTGGTGTGACTGTGGCATGTGCCCCCAAATCTGGAAAGAAAGTTACACTTTTGAACCTTCTTTTCCCCAGGCATTTCAAAAAGCCCTATTGGTTGCTTCCTGGTGCTTATGCTTTTTGATGCAGAGATTAATGAATTATTTAATCAAATTTTCCTAGTTTTCAGTGCTACCTGGCCTATAATAATTACTATTTTAATTCATCTCCACCTCCCAGACCCCATGTTTTTAAAGATGAGCACAACGTTTGCTCACATTTCTACTCAAAAGGAACCTCTGTCTACCACAGTCTGATATACACAAATGGTCCGACAGAAGTAATGCCTGCTTGAGTGTGGTTGGGAAGGTACCTGAGTGTCTCGCATGAGATGGACAGCAGTTTGAACGTTTCACCTAAAATGTCACATGGTGTGCTTGAGTGTGATGTTTTTGTTACAGAATTACATGCTTATGACTTTGAAATAAAAGATTTTGTAATAAAAAAGGGCATTATTTGTGCTGAACCTTGTATATATATAATAATCCAGGAGCTCAAAGGCTCTATCTGCATGTTACTACAGCTGGCTCACTTCCATATATCCAATAAGGAACTATCAGAAAGCGCAACTAAGAAAACAATCCTGTCACAATTGCGTCAAAAAAGTAAAATTGCTTAGAATAAATTTTACCAAGGATACAAAAGATCTGTACTAAAAAAATTACAAGACACTGAAGAATGAAGAAAGAAATTGAAAAAGATACAAATAAATGGAAGGATAATCCTGATGTCAAACTATACTGAAAGGCCGTAGTCATAAAAACAGCATGGTGCTGGCATAAAAACAGACACATAGATCCATGGAACAGAATAGAGAACCCTGGGGAAAAAAACATGTCTCTACGGTCAATTAATATTTGATAAAGGTGGCAAGAACATACAATGAAGTAAAGATAATCTATTCAATAAATGTTGTTGGAAAAATTGGACAGATATGTGCAAAAAAAAATGAAATTAGACCACCTTCTTACACCATATACATAAACCAAAATGGGTTAAAGACTTAATATTAGAATCAAAAACCATAAAAATCATAGAAGAAAACATAGGCAGTAAAATCTCAGACATTTCTCATAGTAATATTTTTTCTGATATGTCTCCTTAAGCAAGGGAAACAAAAGAAAAATAAACAAATGGGACTATGTCAAACTAAAAAGTTTTTGCATAGCAAAGGAAGTCATAAACAAAATGAAAAGACAACCCACTGAATGGGAGAACAAATTCATCAATGAGATATCTGATAAAGGGCTATTAGCCAAAGTTTATAAGGAATTTATACAACTGAACACCAAAAAACCAAACAATCCAATTAAAAATAAGCAAAGGACCCGATTAGACACTTTGTCAGAGAGGACATACAGATGACTAATAGACAGACATATGAAAAGATGCTCAAAGTAACTATCACATTTTGCCATGTATAATGTGTACCCTTGTTTTTATACACATTATATACAGGATTATTATGCCCATGGTTTATAATTATTATGCCCATGTATAATGCACTTTTTTTTTTCTCAAAATTTTGGGCAAAAAAGCACACAGTATACAGGGCAAAATATGGTAATCGTTAGAGAAATGCAAATTAAAACCACAATGATATATCACCTCATACCTGTCAGAATGGCTATCATCAATAAATTAACAAATAATAAGTGTTGGTGAGGATATGGAGAAATGGGAACTCTCATGCACTGTTGGTGGGAATGCAGATTGGTGTAGCCACTGTGGAAAACAGTGTGGAATTACCTCAAAAAATTAAAAATGGAACTGCCTTATGAGCCAGCAATTCCAGTTCTGGGAATTTATCTGAAGAAACCTGAAATACTGATTCAAAAGAATATATGCACCTTGTGTTCATCGCAGAATTATTTACAATAGCCAAGATTTGGAAGCAGCCCAAGTGCTTGTCAGTAGATGAGCGGATAAAAAAGTTGTGATACAGTTACACAATGGAATACTACTCAGCTGTATAAAAGAAGGAAGTCTTACTTTTTATGACAACATGGTTGGACCTGGAAAGTATTATGCTAAGTAAAATATGCCAGGCAGAAAAAGACAAATATGGACCTGGCTGGGATGACTCAGTGGATTGAGCGCTGGCCTGTGAATCAAAGGGTTGCCGGTTCAATTCTCAGTCAGGCACATGCCTGGGTTGCAGGCCAGGTCCCCATGAAGGGGCGAGCAAGAGGCAACCACACACTGACGTTTATCTCCCTCTCTTCCTCCCTTCCTCTCTCTAAAAATAAATAAATAAAATCTTAAAAAAAGAAAAAGGCAAATATGACTTCATTTATATATGGAATCTAATAAACATTCAAAAGAGAAACAGTTTCACAGATAGAGAAAACAGACTGACAGTTGTTAGGGGGAGAGGATTTGGGGGACTGGGTGAAATATGTGAAGGGATTAAACAATAATAACAAGAAAACCTCATAGAGCCCTGGATGGTGTAGCCCTGTTGGATGGACGTCGTCTCACAAACCAAAAGGTCCCTGGTTCATTCCTGGGTAGGTCACATGCCTGGGTTGCCGGTTCAGTCCCTGGTAGGGGCACGTGCAAGAGGCAAAGGCAACTGGTTGATGCCTCACACTGATGTTTCTCTCCTTCTCTTTCTCCCTCCCTTCCCCTCTCTCTAGAATCAATTAAAAGAGAAAAAAAAAGAAAAATAAATCTCATAGACACAGACAAACCATCGTGTGTACCAGAGGGAAGGAGGGATGGGGAAGGTAGAAGAGGATGGGGGATACGTGGCGACAGAAGGGGACTTGACTTTGGCTCGTAAGCACACAATAGAATATGCAGAGGATGTGGTCTATAAATGTATTCCTGGAACCTGTATAATTTTATTAAACAACGTAACCCCAAGAAATTTGATAAAAATTAAAAAAATAAAAAATGTTGTCCATTCACTTATTTTTAAAGTTATTTTTGATGTTTCTTCCTTTTTTTAAGGACCTTGAAATTGATCACCTTGTTATTGCTTCTTAAAGGACCCAGCCATATGAGGATGATAATAACTTTTTGCACAATGCTTTATATTTACAAAATGCATGTAATCTCATGAAAACTGGATGTAAGTAAGGTAGGTATTATTACAGGTGAAGAAAATAGGGTTTGGGCATTATAAAGAGCTCACCCAAGTTTACACTTCTAGTAAGTGGTAGAATTTACAAGGAAACTCGGGATCTGGCTCTCTCTTGTTGATATTTAAACTTTCAATTAATAATTCCCAAGTCCTAGGTTCCAGCTCTTCTGTGGGCTTCATGTGGACTAGCCTGCAGTGCCTATAAGCTGAGCCACAAGACTATGCTTCAACCTCCAGTGCTCATCCCTTCCCTTGGGTTAAAGCTTCTCCATGCTTAAGTTTTGCTTAAAGACTTGAGTCTGATGAATACTGCCAGGTGTCCTATCCCTGATGTTCTTAGTCACTATCCAGTCTCTAAGGCCGAAGAGGGAGGTGGCACTGGACAGAGAACTCTGCACATTGGGTTAAAGACCTTGAACTCTAGTTTAGGTGTCTGGTATCACTGAGGATTTGCATCTCAGGCTCATTGTCTCTTAGTTTTATAACTGCTGTGTTCCCTAAGGAAGGTCTACAGACATTTCTTCTTTGTTTACACATTCCTCACATTTTCCATTCCAATATTTCAGTATGAAGTATGGTTGCTAGCTCTGTTCCTTCTTTACAATCTCTACAAATGTTTAAAGAATTTAACTTGCAAACGCCAAATCTGAGTCAGAGACTGGTTTGCGTTATTTACTGATTTCTTGGAGCTGGGTCCTGTGAATGTGTCCTTGGCCTGGACACCTCTGTCCCTGGATACTGGTCTATGGGAGCTCGGAAAAGCTTGTCTTTGCAAATGTTAGGGCTGCATGTGGGAGGGAAGAGAGCAAACAGGCACTATCACTGCCTCCACTGCTAACCTTCCATTCTTGGAAAACCCACCAGGGATGTGAAACAACCTTGTCCTGGTGCAGTAAACCACATTTCCTTTACAGCCAAGAAAAAGTAGACACATCTGTTCTTCACCTCTCCCTTCTTTTCCCTTCAAGTTTAGCCCAGAAAGAGAACCTTTTCTTTCTTGGCCAGAAGATTCTAATGTCACACCACTAGAGGGGCCACAAGTTCCTCAGTTTCAGGCTCTGTTGCCAATGCTTCTCCACCCACATCCGGCATCAGTGCAAAGCAGCATGGGGACAGAGGGGGATGGGTCTAAAATCACTGTCAGACTGTTTAATAACATTAATATTATATAATATGAATAGCAACAATGAGAATAATTATAACCACTCACAGTAACCACTGATTGTTTACTCAGAACTAGGTCCAATCCTAAACCTTTGACATGCATTATTTCATCAGGGAGAGATTAATTTTTTCTGTGTCACAGATGAAGAAACTAGAGCTCAGGAAAGTTAAATAAGTACCCAAGGACCCACAGCGAGTGTGTGAATGGATAAGTTCTGGTTCTCAGAATATTTAGAGACTCGTGGCCTCCAGCTGGAGCCATAGCTGCCAAAGGATGAAAGTCACTCAGGGGAACCCGGAGAATGAAGCCATTCTGCCTATGGGCTGGGTCTCATTAGATCTCTTCCAGAACAGCAGCTATGCTAGGTCAGTGGTGTCTCCAAGGTCACCCAAGAAAAGTTCAAAATTTTCTGAGCCTAAAGGTAGGTATCCTTGTCTTGCCCTCAGGGCTGTGCAGGCCATAAATGTCTCAGAAACTAAATGACCGCAACTGCTCTCCCACATCAGCTGCAGCAATGCTCCTGAGACACAGCACTCCCACTCCACCCTCCCTACCAGAGATCTAGGGTTGATCGGGGGTGGGAGTAAGGGAGTGCTGAAGGGAGAAACAGCCAGGCCAGGTGAGGAATTGCTTCTTAATCTCCTTTCCCTTCTTTTCTGTTGACCTCTCTCATCACCCTTAACTCTGGTGCAACCAGATGTCTGAGGAACCTGGTGTCCACAACCCTAGACCTCTTGCGGAGACTGGTGTGCTTTGAATGGTTAGGACAGAAGCCATTAGAAATTGCTTCTGGTCACATAAACACTGCCAATGCATCAATGCACAGTCAGCAGGTGCACACCCCTTGGGCACATTTACGTGCAATCTGCATTCTGGTGACAAGTGGTTACAAGACCTACGTGAGGTGAGGTCTACTCCCACACTCCTTGTGCTATTGTTGTAGTGACACTCGTTGGGGGAAATGCAACTCTAAGTAATTTCAGACCAGAAACAAATGGGGCCAGCCCCTGAACCTGGCTCACTCCTTAACAAGCACTCAATTCAAAGTGCCCTCTTGCCCTGACCGGTGTGGCTCAGCAGGTTGAGCATCATCCCACAGACTCAAAGGTCATGGGTTCAATAACCTGTCTGGGCACATGCCTGGGTTATGGGCCAGGTCCCCAGTTGGGGGTGTGTGAGAGGCAACCTATCGATGTTTCTCACATTGGTATTTTCCTCCCTCTCTTTCTCCCCAACTTCCCCTCTTTCTAAAAATAAATAAAATCTTAAAAAAAAAAAAAGTGCTCTGTTGCTACGGCTTTCCATGCAAACCCCTGCCTGGAATTACTGGTGAAAAAGGACAATAAGATCTGAGACCAACAACTACGAGGATCCAAGGAAAACTAGAGGTTTGCTCAGGAAGCGGATGATTCATCGCTGTAACATTATCCATTCGCTCAGCTTGTGGGAGTCTTGTGGGCACTAATGGAGATTCTCAGCATGTGGATGAAGTGAGGGACACAATGAAAAGGAAATGCATGCAGGACGGAACATGGTTCTCTGCTCTTTCAGCTCTTTGTATTTCAGATCCAATGTCTCTGGCTCCTTTCAGAGCTCTCTACTCTGGCAGGAGGTGTGCTAGGTCAAGGGGTTGGTTGCCTGCTGAACACACATTTTATGTCCTTTTGCAGATACGACTGCAGTAGAAGGAGACCTTTTGGTCATTAGGTTTATAATCCAAGTGAATCATGGTATTTATTAGACTTTTGGTTTATGTTGGCTTGGGGAAAGGCTTATCTTTATTTTGAGATCGGCACTTGAGTGGCTTTTGGTGGAATTACTCATTCTGCTTGTGTTCAGAATTCCTTTTAAAGCCTACATTCAGGACCCTATATTCAGAACTCAGTGTGAAAAACTAGCCAACATACACCAGACACACGCACCCCTCACTGAGTTTTCGTATGGAATAATAAGCTGCCCAAAGCCAAATTGGTGGCAGTGTGGTGCTGGGAAACCAGGGAAATCAAAAATCACCACTCTCGCCCTGGCAGGGTGGCTCAGTTAGTTGGAGTGTCATCCCATACACCAAAAGGTTGAGGGTTCAATCCATGGTCAGGGCACGTATGGGAGCCAACCAACTAATGTTTCTCTTTCACATTGATGTTTCTTTGTCTCTCGCTCTCTCTCTTCTTCCCTCTTCACAATCTATAGGTTCTGACAGAAGTAGGGCCTACTTGAGTTGGTTGGTAGGGCAATAATATGGGTGTAATAATTTATATTTTAATTTGAACGTTTTACCTAAAATGTCATATGGTGTGTTTGAGTATGATATTGTTATATTACAGAATTACCTGCTTATGATTTTGTAATAAAAGAGATTGTAATAAAAAGGGGTGTTATTTGTGCTAGACCCTGTATATCCTTGGGTGAGGGTTAAAAAAAAATGACCACTTGACCCAAAGTTTGATGCACCAATGTGATTTGGTTATAGTTGGCACCAGATATTGTGATAATGGTCAAGAAGTTATCACAGCATTCTTACCCACACCTAATGAATAATCAACCTTTCTTTGGGCTATTCTGAAGAATCCCAACAAAATAGAGCCCCCTTCCACACCAAGAAGGAGGACGTTCCCATAAGAAGCTTAAAAAGTAACTGATAAAACAGCTAGAGAAAATAAATTAAGTCATTCTTTTTATTCATTTGCAAATGTTAAATTCAAAGTCAGGGCTCTCCACAACGTGGTCTGTCTGTGCATCACCTGGGATTCTGCAAGGCCTCGAGGGTGAATCTGGAGAGCTTTGGATAATAGCTCCCTCACGGGATCCCGGGACATGTTAAAGTTTGAGAATGCTCTGGAGTAAGTAGTCACCTCACAGCCTAAACACACTTAATAAAACTTGCCAACAGGTTGATACCATTTTCTTCCTGGCCTGAAATTTATAAAGTTAGAGTCACTCATCTCAGTTAATTCATTAAGAATTTACTGAGCAATGTGGATGTTCTCTCAGGGACACAGGATGAACAGAGCTCAGTCCTTGTCCTCACTACTCATACTGAGTAAGAAGAAACAGACAAATGCGCAAATAAATACAATGCAAGGCAGAAAATGGTGAGATCTTCCAAAGACAGAGCTCTATCAAGTAACAGAGGTTCAGAGGAAAGAGTGGCCACATTTGGCAGGGAGGACTAGGAAAGCCATAGTTTTTGAGCTGGGTTGAGTGATGAGTAGAATTTCACACATGAAGGTATGGGATGTGTTGTGATTCTGGGCAGAAGGAATGATATAAGGAAAGCTGTCATGGCAGGATGTCTGGGGACCACAAATTAGTGAGTTTGAGCTGGAAAGCTGGTTTAAAACAATTTCATTACTGAAATGTTGGCTAGTTGAAGTTTTTAAAGTGTATTTTATTGATTATGCTATTATAGTTGTCCCTTTTTTCTCCCCCTTGTTCCCTTCTGCTTTGCACCCCCATTTTCAATAGCATTTGTGTACCTTAGTTCATGTCCATGGGTCATACATGTAAGTTCCTTGGCTTCTCCATTTCCTATACTATTCTTAACCTCCCCCTATCTATTTTCTTTCTTTTTAAAAAAATTTTATTTACTTATTTTAGACAGAGTGGAAGGGAGGGAGGGAGGGAGAGAGGGAGAGAAACATCAATGTGAGGTTGCCTCTTGTGCGCCCCCTACTGGAGACCTGGCCTGACCCGCAACCTAGGCATGTGCCCTGACTGGGAATGGAACCAGCCAGGAACTCAATCCACCACTAAGGGGACTGAGTTTGCAGGCCAGCACTCAATCTACTGAGCCACACCAGCCAGGGCCCCCTGTTTATTTTCTACCTACCATTTATGCTTCTTATTCCTTGTACCTTTTCCCCATTCTCTCCTCTCCCCCCCAACCCCTGCTGCTAACCCTCCATGTGATCTCCATTTATGTGATTCATTGCTGTGCTAGTTGTTTGCTTAGCTCGTTTTCGTTTTTTTTAGGTTCGGTTGTTGATAGTTGTGAGTTTGTTGTCATTTTACTGTTCTTATTTTTTCTCTTTTTAATTTTCTTAGTTAAGTCCCTTTAACATTTCATATAATAAGGGCTTGGTGATGATGAACTTCTTTACCTTACCTGGGAAGCACTTTATCTGCTCTTCCATTCTAAATGATAGCTTTGCTATGCAGAGTAATCTTGGATTTAGGTCCTGCCTTTCATGACTTCAAATACTTCTTTCTAGCCCTTTCTTTCCTGTAAGTTTTCTTTTGAGAAATCAGCTGATAGTCTTATGGGAACTCCTTTGTAGGTAACTGTCTCCTTTTCTCTTGCTGCTTTTAAGATTGTCTCTTTGTCTTTAATCTTGGGTAACTTAATGACGATGTACCTTGGTGTGTGTTTCCTTGGGTCCAACTTCTTTGGGACTCTCTGAGCTTCCTACACTTCCTAGAAGTCTATTTTCCTTTGCCAGGTTAGGGAGGTTCTCCTTCATTATTTTTTCAAATAGGTTTTCAGTTTCTTGTTCTTCTTCTTCTCCTCTGGCACCCCCATGATTCAGATGTTGGAAT